>PVLD010000696.1:0-56813 GCA_004027595.1 Dinomys branickii
ATAAGAATGGTTAGCAAATCACACTATGCCACGTGGGCCTTCAGGATAGGTTTTTAGGCGGAGTAAGCAGGTACCTTTCTAAATATGGTATATACAGAGTCAGCAACAAGAACCAGAAAACAGGATATAGGCGCCATCTTGGTAACACGGTGGGAGGGGCTGATTCCAAGGAGACTAACAGCAAGCCCTCACACCGGCTGCCAACAACCGACTCCTGAGCAGCATCTCTTCTCTTAATGGGAAGTTACAGCTCTTGTTATCTACAGTCCTTGGCTCAAGATGGAGATTCATGGTCTCCTTTGGAGGCTGAAAACAGGCACAAATTTTATAAAGAACACATGAGGGAAAACACCAGAGACAAATCATTAGCTTTGTGTGGCCAGGACACAGCCATGTTAGCACAGATCTGTCCTCACAGTGTGAGGAGCACTGGGCATGCACATACCCTGGAACACCCATTCCCTACTTCACAGTCGTTTTGAGAAAGAAAATTGGGCTTGAGGTAAAAATGGTATGTGATGAAGGGTACAGAGTTCATGGCGAGCTTCGTCCCTAGACTGTGGCTGTGTCAGTGATGGAGAATGAAAAAAATCAATGAAATATAATGTTGATAAATATAAATATAATAATTGTTGATAATATAAATAAAAGGTTAATACATTGTGTCAACTTGGGGAGTCTAGAGGTTTGGCTGAGTGACTCAGCAGGAAGCCAGGGAGCTTACTTTGTATAAATCCTGAGCCTGTGGAAGAGGAGGGCATGGAGATTATGAGTGCTACACGCCCCCTGGGTGGGGGTAGCGTGTTTGCGGTACTGGGGATCGAACTCAGGACCCTGCGCTTGCTAGGCAAGTGCTTATTCAACTGAGCTATATCCCCAGCCCTGCGTGTTTACAATGTAAGGGAGGGAAAGGGACTGGTTGCTGCCGTTCCTTCCGTTTTCTCTGGTGTTTTTGCTGTGCTCTGTTGCCATGAATGTTTGCCCTCTGCCACGTACCACTCTACCCCTGAGCCAGCCAAATATGGACTGAAACCTCCACAAACTATAAGCTAAATAAATCTTTCCTTAACTTTGGGCGTTGGGTATTTTGTCTCAGCAATGAGAAAAAAGTAACCAACACAAATGTGTATTTCTAATTTATTTCATTTTCCAGATATATTACAATTACATGTCCTTACTGAAAATGACAAGGTGTTATCCTAACTGTAATTCTTGTTAAGTGGAAAATAAAAACATCTTTATTATCGACCAATGGTTTCAGACATTATATTTAGTTTTGTTTTGAAAGACAATGTAATTATACATTTTTACCCATCATTGTGCATGGAATAATGCTGTACATGAAACCTAAGTATTGTCTTTTTATTACATTACTTTCAAGTTAATATTATCCCTTAGTTATCGCAGGTTGACCAGGTCTGCAATCTCCTGAATGAGTGTATGGTGAAGGTAAATAAAAAGAGGTGAATGGAATGATTTCAGGGCTCCAGGAGGATCAAAGCCCTCTCACAGAATTCAAGATTGTCTCAGGGCTAAGACTGCTACCTTCTCTGGGTGGCCTATATTTATTTAGTTATCAAAAGAAGGTCTGGGAGTACTCAAGAAGGACAGTACTACTCTAAAGACTTTTCCAAGTAAGGTATTAAATTAATCCACCCAGGAGTGAGATGCCGGAGGCTACAGTCTTTATCTAGTTGAGATCAGATCCAGGTGTCCTTGCCTGTGATCTTGTTTATCCTTTGAGGCTTTCCGGCATCATCTGCCATTACAGGCTTCAGTAGGGATTAGTGAATCACAGAGGTTCACTTACCATGAGTCCACCACCCATCTCCAGTCAAGAAGCCTAGGCCTTGGACAGGCTCACAAGTAAATACGGAAAGCCAGTTGGTCAGTATAAGTCCTGCTCCAGGCTGCTTCGTAGTAGTCTCCATCAGCTACTAAATACAGTAGAGTAGAATGTTAGCATCTTTCCCAGGGAGTAACCCTGTACATTTCTCCTGGTACAAACCACAGTGTTTATACCTAATGAGCTTTGCTTAATGTTGCCTCACAATCAGCTACACAGTTCCTTGAGAAACATTCCATATTATTTCGATCATAAAGGTTTATTGTGGGAATATACGAAAGTTCTTTTTCTACAGCTATCTAACTGTGAAACTGCCAGATTGCTTGATTAATACCACATAATATTTATACACTTATTTTAATGGAACCTCAGATCAAGGACTGTCCCATGGGAAACCACCTATACAGCAGAGAGAACAAATGGCACTAAGATTTCTGACATAGTTCTGTAACCAACAAAGCTGTTTGACCTTTGTGAAGGGCAGTAGTTTGCCCATTTCAGAAATGAAGCTGGTAGATAAGAAATAGTCTGAGATCCCTTTAAACTTAGAGTGCTCCATAACTCTTATATTCCCAAGTGATCAAAATCATAAGGTGGACTTCTGTGGAATTTAAAGAAAAGATTTATTTCTTCATTACTAAATTCAAGCACTATCACATTTTTCCTCATTTACATGATGGAATTTTCTTTTTTATTTTTTTTTAGGGCTAGTATGGTAGCAGGAAACTTGCCCATCGGTAAATTATTATTCTTGCACTTGGATCCATGCACCATTTTCCTACATCATTAAGCACATATTCTGCAATGAAGACTACAGCAATAAATTAATATATTTTAGCACTGCAGTCTGTTCCACTGACCAACTTTTGTCCCATTGGAAATTCTCTGGAGCTTGTTTAAAAATTGGCCTTTCAGACAAGATAAAACCACATTCTCAAAGAGTGCATATGCACAACACAGAACTAAAAAGCACAACATCAGTTAAAATCAACTCGCAAAACATGGATTTTGTGCTCAGATGAAAAATAAGTAGACTTAATTTTGCAGTCAGATTTCCTAAAGCTACTGAGTAAGCTAATCTCACTTCCTGCTTTCCGTGTTGGACCTTCTCTTATTCTACAAAGCAAAAGAATCTGGCTATAGAGTTTAGTCTTCATTTAAACATTTGGATGGTTGTAAATCAAATATTAAAATGTACCTTGTTTTGTTTTCTCCATGGAGTTTTTTTCTTACTATTTGACAGTCAATATTATGTGTCCCCTTGCCGTAATACCCAGATATTTGGTGAATCTACATTGTAGATGATGGGGCTGGGGATATAGTGCAGTGGCACAAGCAGCTGCCTGGCAAGGCAGGTCCTGAGTTCTATTCCCAGTACAAATGATGTTCTGTATTGTAGATAACGCTGTGAAGATAGTTTTGTGACCCAATTGACATTTTAATCAGTAGATTTAGAATAAAGCAGAACATCTTCCATGAAGTGATTGGGCTTTATCTAATAAGTAAAAGGCCTTAAAATACTCAATTCCCTCAGTAATGTATATCCATGGGTTCCACATAGAATTTTAAACCAACTACAGATGAAGAATATATGGAGGACCATCGTCTGACTTTTTAATCAGGACAATAGTAGCTAAGCAATAGAGTAATGATGATTTTACATAGCTTTTATGTGTATTTACTAGCTGTTGCAAATATTCTAGAGATGATTTAAAATAGATTAGATGATATGATAGATATTTGTAAGTACTAAGCCATTGCATATCAGACATGTAAGAAGATTGGGGTATTTGCGGGGCATCCTAGGACTCATCTGTGGACAGTGAGGGATGGCTGTATAAGAAAGATGATTGGATTCAGTTGCTATATGAATGGATTCAGTTGGTCTCTTTACTGTTTGGTGTTTAAGAGTTTTTATTCGTTAATCAGAAGACTGGACACTAGCTGTCATGTATAATGTTTTAAACCCGAAGAAGTAATGTATTATCTTAGCACAGCATAAAAGCTACATTGTAAAAGAAAAAATATTTCTAATAGATTTACAGTCATAACATTGTAACTCCAAGAAAGAAAATATCATGTTTTAGCCCAGTGGAAAACCTTTTGTATGCTCAAAGAAAAATTCAAACTAGCAAGACAAGACTTCCATTCTAATAAGACTAAAGAAGACTAAAACACTGATATAATTTCTAATTTTATCTTCCTGTCTAAAGACAATATCTAGAATTATTTTCTCACACTTTCATATATATTCTAGTATTCTTTTCCTACTTGAAACACATCCATTGAAGTTGTCAGCTGAGATTAAATTAACTCTCTCCCATGTATTTATAATTATATTTGAGGACTATCCACATCAGTAGCATCAGACTTTAATTTTCCATTTCCTCTTTACCTTTATACAATTAGAATAAATTTAGGTAGATTTACATATTTATACACACATTCATATATTAAAATTATTAGAGATACATTGTTTCCTAAAAAGCATGACAGTTGTCCCGCTTGAAATGTCAGCTGCCAGCCTGTGTCACCATATTATTACTTCAGCTGAGATCCCAAAGCACAAATTTACAATACAAAAAACCATTTTGGGGCATCAGTATATGATGTATGAATAGGTAGGTTGTGCGAGAAATGAATATACTAAAATTTATGGTCATGGTGAACTGCTTTGTTTGCGTCCAGGATTAGGGACCTAGAGACTATTCTGTATATATGTATATCCCTGTACCTTCTTTCTCTACAGCAACACCAAAAACAATCCAGTGTAACATTCTGATGCCCCAAAAGCATAGGTTTTACATAGCATCCCTGGTTCCATTTCAGCTCTTATGTTGATTTGCTTTTTCTCAGCAAGTGTTAGTTTTAATTCAAAACTATGGTATGATTTTAAAATGAGTCAAGTTTCAAAATTAACACTATTTTTGAGAAAGATGATTTTGTAATGATTCAATAAATAAAAAGTTCATGTAAGCAAAAATGTGCTAGTACATGTAATTGTTTTACAGACCATAATGTTGCATTCGTTGCAGGATTATATGAGATTAAGTGAGTTATACTTGAAAACAATCTAGTCTCTTCTGAGTCTGTTGCTAGTGCAGAGTTCTTTTATGTCTGATGATGAGCTTCTGGAAAATTTAATTTGGCTTAAACAACTTCCTTAATGAATTACAGCTGACTCTATACTTATCAGGAAAAACAGAAAATCTTATGGCTCTGTGGCTGTACTATAAGCAGGCATATGGGTATGCTTATTCAGTGATTTGGGGTATCCAAGATGGTAGGTATTATCATTTCAATGTTTTCTTTCAGCAAGAACCACAGCAAAGCGATCTCCGTGGATAGTTCCTGTCTTCCAAAATCTTAGAAGTCATCATTCCTTTTATTTAATAAAAATCCTTGGGATATGACAGATTTAATTAAACCACTGAGATTGAACAGTATCAGCACATTTTATATGAGATGATTGTCCCCACGGGGGTATCACTTTTATAGTTGATATCCAAATCGGATTTATGTGAAGCTTCAGTTGCTTGAATTTGAAACAGAGCTGACATGTAAGTAATGCATTTTGTCAGGTCAGGACTCTGTGAAACATGTTAGGTAAAGAATTTCACCAGCCAGAGGTGCATCTAGCCAGTCTCTCCCTTATTGGTAGTCTGATTTTTAAAGGATAGGAAAAAAATACAGCAGTAGAAAATGTATTTCACTTCTCTTTACATTTCACAGATAATTGACAGCCCAAGCCTTAATAAACATGTTTCTTCTACTTCAGAATAGATCTCTGCGGGGACATTTCTAATTCCTCTCTTCAGGAAGATTCCGGCCAAGTGCTCACCAACTACCCTGTTTTACATGTTTTGCTTCAGGATTCTTTTTCCGCCTTTTGAGTTTGGTTGCTCTAAATCAGGGATCATTTGATGAGTAATATTGTCTGGCTGGAGGCCATTTTGCTACAAGGCCTATTTTCTGCTGACACTGAACCGGTTTGGCTTGCTGTACATATTTCTACCCTTCTTATGAGGCTGGCCACTTTTAAGCTTTCTACTAATGTGAAGGAAAACTATGTGAGTCTGATATTTTAAAATTAGAAGATGCTTACCTCTATTCAAAGACAGTTCCTTGTGCCTAATTTACTCTCTCTGTGTTGGAAGAAACATGTGTCTCATTAGAATGATGGTCTTCAATGGAACTTACATTGGGTTTTTATAGAAAGAAACTGTTATTTAGAGAAGAAATTTTAAGAGAGGGTGAAAAAGTGGGCTGCAGAATTTAGTGACAGGAATAACTTTGTGAAGACAGACAAGTTCATTTCTGAGACTGAACAATGGTATCAAATAGTCTCCTAAGAGCAGAAGCAGAGGTAAAATAGAGAAAGTAACAGATTAGGAAGTTTTGATATGTTGCCAAATTAAATAATAATGGTAACTATTATATTATTTCTGCATATAAACATTATATTATTTGCCTAATTTAGGCTCTTGCAATCCTTGCAAAAAATATGAGGGGTATTAGTATTTATATTAATGGGTATTTTTAAGAGTCTAAATAATTTACCCAAAGTCATTTGTCTTTTACTTAGTTAAATTGTGATTCGATTTTATATTTGATTTTAAAACTTGTTCATCATAACTTGTATTCTATCATGATTTCAATTTCATCCTTACTTTCATCATTATACACTGTCATTCCAAATCATGTCTCAGTCCACTATTTGCCATTTAGCCTTACAAATATACTACACTAAAAAAAAGTTGTATAATCAGCCTGAATGCAGCAACAGTCACAAACAGTGAATCCTTTCTAACTTGCTATTTTAGTTATGACTTTATTTCATCTCCAGGATAAACAAATTCTCAAAAATAAGTTCAGTACTTACAGAAAAGATGAAGATCATTTATAATACCTGTCTCTTGTCATATGCCAACATACGCCTTGCCATTGACCAATGGGAAAATCTGGGAACTCTCTTACCATGCTTATTGAGTTACTTAATTCAACAAGCTCTTTTTTTACATTACTATAATATGCCAGACAGTGTCCTAAGAATAAGAAAACAAAAGGAAATAATTTCCAGTTCATGCTTTTGTGAAGCGAGTGTAAAATGCCCTCAAGGAATTCACCAACTCATGTCTCTCATGAATCTCAACAAATAAAAACTGTGGGTTTTGGAGACACGCACACATGCCTGTGGTGAGAAAGTTTCTGAGGAAAAAAGGACGCTCTGAGAGGTAATACTGATAGGGATCTACTATAAATTTATATTTGGGGGGAAAAATCTCGAAGGAGGTGACACATACCTGAAACAAAAAGACTGAGTATGGGTTGAGCAAGTGGCTGTCTGGGGAGAGGTGCTCAGTAGGAATTTGAGCCAGAAGTCAGGAGAGAGCTGTGTGTGCTCCAAACAGTGACCGAGGGGCTGAAAACGGAGTCAGGGTGAGACCTCAGAAGGCTGCTGGCCCTGTCCTTTTGCAGGTTTGCCTTGAACTGATGACAATTTAAAGAAGCATGATCTTGCTGCCACCTTGTTACCCTTGGGTGCTCTTCCAGGTTGTCAGCAAACCACAGACATTGGCCTGTCTGATTTGAGGTACTTGAAAAGCATGTTGGTTTAGTATTTTTTTCTATTATTTCTTATTTTCCTCTCAGATCCTAGACTTGTTATAGAAATATAAGGTTACCTTATATTTGACATAGGTCATAGGTCATAGGTCATAGAAACCTGACATAGGTTATAAGTATTCCTTGCCCAGTGAGAAATCATTAAATTATGGCATTGTGGGTATGTACAGTGGCTGACTGTCTCTTCAAAATAAGGCGTGAAAGCACTGCAGCAACAAATGCTGAAATGAAGTAATGTGCGTCCCAAGAGATGAAGATGCACCAGCAAAAAGAATCATTTGAAATCATTGTAATTATTTTAAAATTTTCCCTTTAACACAAAAGGCTGAATCTTCGCTATTGAGGACATGTCAAAAGTAGCTTGATTAGAAACAGCAGTGTTTCATTTTTGCCATTAGAATAAAAAGACTGAATTGTTACTGAAAAGCCATGCAGTGCAGAACTCTGGAATTTGTGGTGAAAGGAAATTGAAAAAGAACAGAACATTTGGATTCATGTTTCACGAAATAATTTGTGTGACAGAATAGGAAGGCAGTCTGAGGGAAAATTGACATAATTTTTTCCTAGGATAGGGAAAGGCCAGATAAATATGTCACTGTTAACAAATGCACCATTGTGCGTGAACAAAGTATATTCTGCTCAATTTGTAAATATTAATTCTCAATCACTGGAAAATATTTACATGCTTTTAGAGCATAAACAAATTCTCCTCTTTGTATTCCTTTCCCACTTTATTTTTGGGCAGACATTACATTGGGCTAGAAGGAGGCAGGCAGAAATATTGATCCTTCAGGAAAAAACTATTGTTATATAGAATATGAGTACCTAAACTGTAGCCATTTTCAGTCTAGAAAGTCCATGTGGAGTTTATCAGCCAGGCTGTGGAGCCGTGAAAGCTCATCGGCTGCTGCTGCGCATGGACTGCTCTCTGTGTCTTCAGTGTCTTCCTCAGAATTCCTAATACAAACTTTGCTTATAGAAGGTGATTGGAGAATCTCTGTTTGATTCAGGGGAATCAGCACAAAGCACAGAACCAGGAACAGAAAACTGGAAGCTGAGTTGGCTCTCCTTTTGCAGTTCAGGGGTTTTGTAGCTGAGGCTTTTGGTGCACCATCCCCGTCAGCTTTGTAGCCCTCTCTTACCGTGCACGCCAAGGGCTTCCTGGAGACAACTGCCTGTGGCGTGTAGGCTGCTCAGGTAGTAGCCTGAAGTGGCTGATAATTAGCATTTCCAGAACTTGCCAACCTCTATTTGGGCCAAATCCAAATGTTTACTATATGCTGTTTATAGGAGCTGGGGAGGAGGGGTCGGCATGTTACTATTATCAACCTCTTGGCAATTAATTTATAAGCAACTGAAACTGTCTTGTAAACTGGTACCAAAACTTACTGAATATGAAAAGCTACCAATTTAGAAGGTAAAGTGGAGCGTTAAGAATAAGCATATCTAAATAGTAAGAGTGAGTGTATAGCTAGGTTGCCGTAGGATAAATTACATACTACTATACAATGCACATGTAACCAGTTTTCTATACATTCCTATAAGTTGTAGTTTCCTCTAAACTGATTTATGTTTTCAGATCACATATTAAATTTTGTTTCATATATGTCTTGATTGTTTTTCTTGTTGTTGAGACAAAATTCCCAAAACCCGAATTAAGGCAGGAAAGGTTTATTTAGCTCACAGATGGTCAAGGTTTCAGTCCAAAATCGGCTGGCTCCAAGGCAGGGTGGCATGGAAGAAGAGATAGTGTTTGTGGTGGGCAGCAGGTAACTAAGTAACAAGCAACACCAGGAGCTCTTTCCACCCCTTATACCTTATCCAGATTACTTGGGGTGGGGAGCACTCACACTCTTAATCCTAGTGCTCTTGAGCCTCACACTGCCCATGAATCAATTCCAGTTTCAGACACTCTAGATCCAGCCACCTCTGCAAAAGCTCCACCACGTGAGCCTTTGTGAGGACATCTAGAAATAAGCCACAACAATATAATTCATACAAAGAGGAGGGAAGGGAATGAATTAGCTTGAATTACTGTCTTAGTAAGTCTGGTATAGGTACTATTGTTACCAAGTGTGTGTGTGTGTGTGTGTGTGTGTGTGTGTGTGTGTGTGTGTGTTTGAGAGAGAGAAAGAGGGAGAGAGAGAGAGAGAGAGAGAGAGAGAGAGAGAGAGAGAGAGAGACAGAGGCTTTAATATTCTGAAAAGAAAAGGATGCCACAGCACATTTTATGGTTTACAAGTCGGAAAGAAATTGTGGTGGCATGTTGCCACTGAACTTCTGTTTTGAATGATAGAAGAGTTTGTTCAGCAGTTATTTGTAGCAGTTTTAATATAGTTACAGACAAGTATGTGGGGCTCCCCGACTAGCTGAAGTTGTTGGCAGGAGAAGCGGTGCATAGCTCTCGAGCCAGAACCAAGAAGAAAAACTACAGAGTGGGGACCTCAGTCTGGTGTAGACTTGACCTATCAACAATGAGTGGTTTAAATAAAGAAAAGTTCAATTAATATCACACATCATTAAGAATTTACATTGTGTCCACATCTGTCCCTTCCAAATTGAGTTCTGTTACCATTTTTATATGATTAGCAAACATTTATTCAACTTTATTTAAAGTTACAACTTGGGTGTGAATCCAGGTCCTGTCATTTCTTCGCTATTTGCCCTGGGGTAAAATACTTAATCTCTTGAAGATTCCTTTTTTTTGCAGCCATAAAAGTTAGATAATAGCATCCATCTGATAGGATATTTTGCAAGCATAATTCACTAAACATGAAGTACTTTGTTGCTAGAGATGTGATATGAACTCAAAAATTTGAAAAACATCAAATACAACAGTGTAATATATAATATCAAACCAATTTATTGGAGTAAGCAAGTTGTTAAGAAAATTTGCCTCTAATCAGACAATGCATACACTAAAATAGGACTTGCATTTATCATACTTAACAGAATAAGTAAACAGTAAGTTAATTAAATCTGGGCTAAATTTGAAATGTAATAGTTTTCCTATTGTAGTGCCTGAAGTTTCTTTAGGTTGTGGGCTTTTAATTGTTTCAATGCAACTCAGGTGCATTGTGAAGAACTGTTTCTAGGAATGGAAGTATGGACTTAGTAAGAAATGTTAAAAATCCCATCAGCTAGGTAACTAAAAAGCCCTGATGCATCTTAAGTAGGAGTAATTTTCTTCCATGTTATTCGAGAATAAATATTTTGTACTGTTTTTCTTTCAATTTCAATAAAAATCGAGGTAGCCTGAGTATCTATGAATATATAAAGGAGAGGATGAACAAAGTGACATAAAATTTTTAGAGGAAGACAGGGTACAATATAAAGTGTAAGGATTGCTTTATCAAATATAAAAAATACTGTAAAGTTATAATAAGAAAGATAGTTGATTGTGGATAAAGAAAACACATGTTACTAAACAGAATTTGAGAACCTAGAATCAAACACATAAACTTATGAAACTTGATTTATGAAAAAATCTGCACACGTTAAAACACTGAATGTGAAAATAAAATCTATAAAGCATTTAAAGAGTATAATGAAGCCTGGCATTGTGGCCTATGTGTGTACTTTCTACACTCTGGGAGGCTGTGGCAGGAGGATCACAGAGCTCCTGCTCAATTTTGGAAATTCATTTATAGAGACCCTGAGTGTAGAAAGAGAAAGTAAAGAAAAGAAAGGAAGAGAGAGAGAGAGAGAGAGAGAGAGAGAGAGAGAGAGAGAGAGAAGCAAGCGGGGAGGGAGGAAGGAGAGAGACGGCAAAACGGGGTGACAGGGTAGCATGTGTACTCGGTGCAGATAGCCCTGGGTTTAGTCCTTAGTAGTAGGAAAAGAAGTCAATAATGACTGCAAGAGAATTAAGGATAAATAAGATTTAAAAAGCATTAATTCTAAGAAGAAGCTCACTAAAGCTGATACAAAATTGGCATCCTCAGTGTATCAAAAAGCCAACAGAAAAAAAAGAACCCAAGACAGGAATCGAGAAATAGTCACTTACGTGAAAGATTTCACATCTAGCATATATAAATGCCCCACTAAATCACCACCACCACCACCATAATACGCATAATACCATAGAAAAGTGATCAAGAGAGTTGAATAGGCCCTTTATGAAAGCCACAACCCTAATGGCTAAGAAAATTCATTCTCCCCTACTTCCAGCTGCCATTTCCTAGCAGTACTTGAGGCCAGAGACAAGACTCTCCAAGATGGCTGTCTGCTAAGGGTCTGTCACAGTAGCTTCGGTATTCAGAGGACTGATCTCCCAGGTTTACTCTGAGTATGAGGATATTGTCATGGTATCTACTGGTCAAAGCGGCAGATCCAGGTCTAGGTGTTCAGGGTTGCCAGATGGCAACAGAACCACAGCTGCTACCTACTGTCTTTGGAAGCTTTGGCTTCCTGGATGATGGAGGATGTCCCCATGGGTAGCGACCTCGCTAAGGCACAGTAAGTCCCAGACTAGAGTAATCAGTGGTTGCCTGTGGAATCTTGGGTAGGCCCTGTGGTAGCATTATTTTTTAAGATTTGTACAATGAAGTGGTTCCAGATATCCCTATTTTCTCCTAGTTAGAAAAGGACTATTTCTAGTACTTCCATATTAAATATAATATTTACCCTAAAGTTTTAATATATAACCTCTTCTTGATTTGCTGATGTTTTTGCATATGTGAGTTATGGCTTTCATGAAATGATGTTCCTAAACCTATTGAATATATCATGTTTCTCCCTGTCTAATCCACTGAACTGTTTAATTAGTGTATACATTTTCTAATGCTAAGTCTGCCTTAATTTTCTGGGATGTAACAATGTAACATGAGCTCTTATATTTTTGCTAATGTTACCTGAATTATTTGGCAGAATTTTGCTTAGGATTTTTTTTTTTAATCACTACTCACTAGTAGGTTGGCCTGTAATTTTCTTTTATCATATAGGTCTGAAATATTTTTTTTCAAAACTCTATTTTGTTATCATAAAATTAGGTAGGAATTATTTCTTCCTTTTTTATTGCATAGATAGCCACTAGCCGCACATGTGACTCTTAGACACTTCAAATGTGGTTAGTATGGATTGGCATGTGTAAGATACGCCAGGTTTTAAAGACTTTATTTAAAACCTATAGAATATCTTAGGAATAATTTTATATTTATTACATGTTGAAATATTTTTAATATGCTGTGTTAAATAAAATGCTTTAAAATGATGCCTTTTATTTCTATGTGATAACTTGAAAATGTTTAAATTATGTATTTGGCTCACATTTTATAACTATTGGGAAATTTTCACTTAGTCAGTAACTCATTTCTGTCCTCAGAATCAAAGGCAAACAATGTCGTGAAAGCTTTATTTTCCAGTAGATGTTAAAGAATGAAAATGATCAGTTGGCAGTAGACTAGCTATTCCTAAAATACACTGCACCTTTTAAATGTTAGCTTCAGAAACCCAGAGCTGGAATTTATCAAGAAGAAAAGTGACATGTGCTTAAGGGAACAGACGGGTTAACGGGTCTAGGGTTTGGGAGGAGCACAGCCGTTACATAGGGAATGGCGTCTCCAGTCTGGGTCCAGCCCAGCAGGACCGCACCCAGGTAGTGAACAGGTTGTTGTTGCTTAGAATTATGATGCAAGTAGGCTTTGCCAGTAGTGGACTTTCCAGCAAATCACAGCTATTATTATAAAGAGATGAAACTGAGATGAATGTCACTAGGCCTGGTTCAGAGCTACACAAAGATAACAAGGAGTGTTGATTAGTAATGGACTTCAGAGTCAGATTGTCTTTCACCAGCTATGTGACCTTGAGCATGAAGGCATGAGTGTGTTTGACATAAAATACAACTTGTTTAAAAACATGATTGTCAAAAGTACATCATCCTTTCATAGAATAATTCTGAGAATTCTTTTGAAGTTATTGTTGATTAACTGCAAAGAAGGATATTAATATTTCAGTAGAAAAATAAACAAATTTTAGGTTAGGGAAATACATATATTATGTTTGGTCAAGGTGCATTCCATCAAGGTATATTCATATTTATATCCTCATGCACATATTTATTCCTTGTAAAACTCAGTAGAATCCAGAAATGGTTTTCAACTTGACATTTAGTAAACATGAGCTTTCATCTTGGACGAGATTTGAATTTCAAGCTTTGTACATTTAATGGCAGTTTGTCCATTTTGCTATCCAGATGTGTCTTGTGTATGTGTGTATTAGTGTGTACATGTGTGAAAAGCTTCTTGATGGGTAAAATTTAGTATACAAACAATTTTCTTTTATTTGAACATTAGTTAAATTGAATTTTTCTTTTGTCAATGTAACAATTGATAAAATGCTTCTATATGTGAATTTGTACAACCAGATCCCTACACAGGTTACATTTCTTATGATCCCAAAAAGCATTTTATTGAAAGCTACGTTGACTTTTATAAAACTACAAATGAGGACAAATACATATTTAGGTGGTTATGTAAGCTATTTATATTTTGATTCTGTCATTTTTAAAGTTCTAACATGTGAGTAAATGCAATAATGCAATTAAAATAATGAATCAGGTCAGAGTTTTAGTTTATTGCATCATAGTTCAAAACCATGTTCAAAAATAAAAGGACAGCTCGATTTCATTTGTCATATACTATTCAGGAAATACTCTTAGATGATAAAATGACAGAAAAACAGCAAAACAGGTTTAAAGCCCTGCTTTCATGCAGTTGATGGTACAGGAGGACGGACTAACTCTAAATAATATAAATGAGTGAAAGGAAATTGCTAGTTAGTAGTTGAAGAAGAAAATAAAGCAGGAAGAAGAGATAGTAAATGTCAAGCACTGGAAACAGATTTGTGTTTGGTTTTAGATGAGTGGACCCTTATAAGTATCATTGAGTGTGCGGCGTTTGAGTAAAAATCTGAATGAGTACAGGAGACGTGCTTAGGGATACCGACCATCCAAACAGAGATTAGAAGCTGCAGAAGCCCTGGGGGAAGTGTACCTTAGGTAGTGGGCGAGGACTGGCTGGGCTGAGTGAGTTAGATGAAAGTACATTAATGAGAGAAGTAAGAGTGTAGCGGAAGATGCTTCCCCCGCCGCCAGCCAGGATACTTCAGTTTGTTAGCTGTGTAGGTAGTAGTTCCGGTTACAGTTCTGATTACTTTTGTTTCTTAGAAACAGTTGCTAACTATGATGCATATTGTAAGAACCAATCCCCAAGTGACAAGCCATTCTACCTCTGTACATCCTGATTATCCCATGTCAGTCCTAGAGCACCAGGGATCGGAGCCTGATGTTTTGGAAATGATATGGATCAGTGTCTGGCGATGTAAATAAATCTGCCTCCAAATCTTGGGTGTCCTTTCGGTGCTTCTGTTTGTCCTTGCAAGGGGGTGAAAAAGCGATTAAAGGTCTTGGATACAATTTGGCTTTTACTGTAAGATAGGAGAATGGAGAATTTTTTAATCGATAAGGAGAGGAACATTTGCTGTGGATAGACAAGGACATAGGATAGAGACTTAGTTTGAGACAAGTTAAATTTAGAAAACCCAGTCTTGATTTAGGGGGTGCCCTCTGTGTAACAAACTCTGCTCAATTTGTAGAAATACTGAAGAGTATTCAATTGTGAATGTATTATCAGAAGACTCCTAAAATTTGAGCAGTGCTAGGAGAAGCTTTCACGGTGAGATTTTAGTGGGTCCTGCTATGAAGGCAGTGGGTAGGACTGATACATGCAGCCTGTCAGGGCTGTGTACTCTGAGAGCACAGAAAATGAAATTTTTCTCCACCATATGTTGGCAGGCAGTGATGCTGGGAAAATTAAATTAGAAAATTTATAGGTAAAGCAAAGATTCAGGTTGAATTAAATATTTAAGGCTTTAGGATGTAGCAAACAATATACTAGAATCTAAATGGTGGCTAGAGGGAATGCGATTAGTTTAGGAAACAGAAATTAATTCCCAAAATATAAAGTATCACCTGAGCTCAGGAGATGAAGCTGACACATGAACAGGATAGAAGCCCGATCATAAACATACTCATCAAAGGAAGGTTGGCTTTTATCTTCAGGTGAATCAAGAGGAATTGTAGGATTTAGCAGTTGTTGTAAGCTTGGAGGAGCAGCTACAATGTCAAAAGACCAGTGTAGATACAGGTAGAGAAAAGTCGCATAAGGTACACTGCTTTGTTATTTGGCTCTTATATCTTAGAAATACGTCCAAGTGGTAAATGTTTTCCAATTAAAGAGAGAATTATAGAAAATTCCACCAGGGCTTTAAACTTTTTGTCTCTAATTACACTAGAATGTTCAGGGTTTTTGAACTTGAACCAGCTTTCGTTGAATTTGTTCATGATACTTTATTACATTTGTTTGAGAAACAAAACTGAAATCCAAATTATTTTGGTACTTTAGCCAGCAGCCTGAGTAATTTCATAGAGTAATAGGCTTTGGGGCTTCCATTTGAATCCCATTAAGGATTTCTGTGTAATCTCAAAAGATATTAATAAGCTGTATGGACTGAGAAAGATCCTTAGAAATGAACTCCAAGTATTGGCAGTCAGAGCTTAACATGCAGGCCGTTACAGAGGAAAGCACAGTTAAGAGGGCACACATTTGACCTCAGGAGAAAAACCAACTGGCTATTTTCTTTTTTCCCACCCTTGTCTTTTTGTGGGAAAGGTTGATGAGAAGTAGGAAAATAGCTAAGGTAGGCTTTATTATATTTTTTTCTAAATATTGCCTTTTTACTGAAGGTGAGACCTACTGTTTTCAGGAAGAGCTTGGGCGTGTTCAGGGTGGTATGGCCATAGACAGACTTACTGTTTTCAATAACTGCCGGTGACAGATAGAGAGATGTAAGTGCGAGGCAATCAGCTAAGGTTATGGGGAGAATGAAAACAGATTAAAAGGGTGAGAAACCAAGAGTGGAAGCAACTCGACTATGACAGTAAGAAAATTTTACAAGGTGGGGATTTTTTTCTCATGTAAATAAGCACCAAAATAAGTCTGTCATTAATATGTCAATATAAGCAGTTTTAGAAATCAAATAAGGTCTGTTTGATCACTCTTTATAAGAAAATATGTGTTCAGTTACTTAAGGTATGGTTACCTATCCATAGTGTAGTACTTCAGTTTTTGCTTCAGGAATTGTTTGGCTGGAAGATTTTTGTCCCTCTGCTTTTTAAAAATAGTATATGAGCTTCTAAGTGAATTCAGTGGGAAAGTGTGCTCAAGTGCATCCACTCCCTCCCTCATAATATAGCAAATTGGTGCAATATCCACTCTGAAGGCGAAACTTCCCCCCCCCTTTTTTTTTTTTTTGCCTGTGTGAAAAAGAAATAAATGCTGCAGTTGTTGGACAAGGGACAGCAGTTGATTTGGAATAAACCAGCCAAAAATGTCCCAAACAAATTAATAGCATAGAAACATCTGCTGCTGTTTTATTAGAGTTTCACATAAAAACCTAGTTTGCAAGCTGGCGTTTGGAAAGCTTTTCTTTGCTCTGAACTCTTAACGTAGCTGCGAAAGGCAATCAAGACCATATGTCTTACAGTTTGAAGCCCAAATTTCCCTGCATCTCACTCCAACCTGGGACAGTTGCTTGTGACATGAGTGCTGAATTATGAAACTCATTTTTAAAATCAGGAGTTTTAAAAACAGTATGTTTAAGTCGTTGAAACTATTACGTCTCTTCCTTGGTTATTACTGCGATTTAACATAAAATTCACTCTAGTTTTATGCATCATTATTTCAGCATTGTTGGCTTTAGCTTGATATAACACGTAAATACCCCACGCAGCACTAATTTTTGTATGTTTTGAACCCAATTATGTTTCAGGAAAAGGAGTTCTGATTTTTGTAGAGATGAAAATCACATAATAGCCTACAAAATAAATTATTTTTCACAATAAATTCACATCGAATGTTTATCTAATTTTACTTAAACTTTCATAGAACTGTCCTGAGAAAATGGACATGCATTAGTTGCTACATCATGAAAACATTATTTGTTGCTGCTCTGTCACTCTGTGATAGAGACTTGTATTGAAAAATATCACTAACATTTTGAACGGGGTTTTAACAAATGCACATTTTTTGGGAATTAATACCAGTGAGAATGCTGCAGTTTATTTTTACATTGTAGTATGATACATTAGCTATTTCTCCTATACCTTTTTCCTTTTCTGATGTGTGTCCCTTTGGAGAGTGGGTTTTTGCACACATGCTCACACAAAAGCACATGCAGATACTATATGTTTGCATACAAATGTTTAAATTAAAGCTTAAAGGGATGGAACCATATGTTCTCATATCGTTTTGTTTATATACAACAAGCTCTTCCTTATTACTTTGCTTTTGACAAGAATGTGAGAAAGTTGCATAGTAACTTCACTGTTTCTGTGGCTGTAATTTTTTATCACTTTGTAATTGTCCTTTTTATTCATGGTTAACATTTCTAACATCAGGGCAAGCCCTGCAGTTGATGGCATTTTAAATTCAGTGAAATGTAGCAGCATTTTTCACTATCAGGGAAGAAGTAACAAAGCTTTATTTTGCCTTTGGGAAGGAAATTCCTTTAGCTTTGAAAGGCAGTTTCCTATGCTATTCTTCAGCACCTACAGCCTTTCAGTTTATTTGGGAAAAAGGTCATAAAAAGAAGCAAATTCCAATGATATGCAAAATATTAATTTGGTTTCTTTATGAAAATATTTAAACTATTAATTTGTTTTTTCTTTAGAGAAAAATAACAACTGAGCTAAATACAATATTCTTTTCCTTCAGTATCTCAGAATTCCCGACCCTAGTGCTCTGAGCACGCTCCCTTTATCTGTTGGGAACTCTTGGAAAAGAAATGCAGTAAACCTGCCAATTACCTCATTAAAGGGTGATTTCAGAAAAAGGGTATTTCCCGGCCTTTTCGGTGGTCTCTGCCTCTAATCCCAGCACTCTGGAAGGTTGAGGCAAGAAGGCTGAGGTTCAAGCCTAGCCTGGGCACCTTACCTTAGTGATACAGGCACATTTTCTCTAAAAGCAAACAAACAAATAAGGCTGGTGCTATAGCTCAGTGCAAAGGCCCTGCTTTAAATCTCTGTAACTGCAAAAACAAACAAACAGAAAAACCAAGATGTTTCCATATCTACTAAGCCATGATAGAATACTGCATTGTACTACTCTAGATTTATATAACTAAATGAACACACAAAAGACTTCAATATGATAAAACACTATATAAATTAGCACCTAATATTATTTCAGTCTTCAAATCTACCATGTAGAAGAAGCCCATTGAAAACTCATGCACATATACATTAAAGATATTTGCAGAGGTTTACAATCTCACTGCCTATCTTTTAACACGAAAGTGTTGATTTAAAGTCTTCCTTGCATGTTGTGAGTTGGCACAAAACTTTTGTTTTTATTTTTGTTCTAAACTGTAGGCGAGTATCACTGTCATTGAAGTGGATTTCTATACAAGAGCTGCCGAGATAATCACAGCGCGATGCAAATCTTCCTATGTGAGTCCCCTGGCTAAAACAGAGCAGAATAAAGCACATCAGGGGGTTCCCAGTTCCTAAAATAAAAATTCAGAGTTCTTAGTATAGCCTGCAAGTCCTATTTGATCTGTCCGTTTCTGCAGTCTAGTCTCTGTAAACCTACTGCTCATTTGCACAAATCCGAGTTATCCATCCAAACATACTTTGCTACTAAGCTGGCCTTGCCCTGCTTTCATGTTAAGCGCTTCCTCATCATGGAATGTGCTCAGCTCTCACCTCAAGTCTCTCACCTCACTCTCCTCTTCTTACCGGTCTGTTCTCCATTTTGACGCTTATTCCAGGAACCTTCACCAGTATCTTAAATCTCCATCAGGTGCTGCCTTGGGAAGGATTGGGGTCAATGGCAAGTAACTTCATAATTAGAGATAGCAGAAGTTAAGGTTTTAAAATAATTTCTTTTCAAAGTGTAATATTATCTAGGTATATATTCATAAATTTGGAATAAATCTACACTGGGTAAAATAAAGCATGCTTATACTGCAAATTATGTTCCTTATTCTTTAATTCATAACATAACCTTATAGTTGCTAGACTAAAATATAACTACAGTGTATATCTGAGCATGCAAAGACCCCCAAACTGTAAGTTAAAAACAATAAGGGCTAAGATGTTATGATAATATTGAGCCATAGCATTGTGATTGAATCGCTATATTTTTCCCAAAGAGGGTAGTCAGTCTAAAAAATAGATATTGTAATGAATATTATTAAAATTATTTTAGTCTCCAACTCTGAGCCCTATTCATATTTGAATATTACTAAGGGTCTAAAGAGCGCCAAGTTATGGAAAATTAAAATTTTAAGGCCAACTTTAAAGAAATAAATTTAATGAATGTATATCAGAAAACTATCCAGGTAGTGTTAAATATAATGAACTAATCATTATTTATGGGTAAGTAATTAAAATAAGCTTTGAAAAATTTATAATTTTATATTTTAATAGACTTTCTCATGTGTGTTATTATTAAGAAACAAAAGATGGAAAAAAACTAAATTGGTCACAAGAAAACTTTTGCCCAATATATTTCCCAACCTTTGAAAGGATAAATACTTGGACAGGAAAAAAAGAGTTAATAAATTCTGAATTTCTCTTAGTTTAGTAAAAACTTTCCCACAGAAAGCCCTAGCACTGTAGGAGTGAGAATATGTTAATTGGCCTGACAGACTTTCAAGTGGTAGAAAGAGGACAGGACCAACACTGACTCTTAACAAACATTTGAAGATCAAATGAATCATTGTGAATCTTGTAAAAGTTCCAGCAGTCAGTGGTTACTTGGAAAGCAGCATTTAATAGTCACAAACAAAAAAGGACCTCTTGTGACCAAAAGAGGGTTTGGAAGTTAACCTTCGAGGAGCTCTTACAAGTCCAAGAGGTGTGGAGTTTAAAAAGGAAATGCCTGAAGCAGATGAACTCTACCAGCAACCATTGGAACACATAACAGACACACAGCTCTTGAGGGGCGAGCCAATGGAATAAGTCCGGAGGAGAGTGGTTTTAGAAATCCCTATTTTCTTTTCCTTTTTTCTGTTTGGCTATATATTTTTTTCTTCTTCTTCAGTGAGTTGACTTAAGAAACAGACACTCAGTTTCTAATCTAATTGTTAAATTTCAAACCATTTGTCAATTAATACAAATGCCTTTCCCACAACTGTGCTCTCCCCCTCCACACTAGTTTTTCAGAGTGGAAAATAAAATGCTTGTGAAGTGCAGTGGGCTTAATAGGAGTCTTTTACAAAAAAAAAGGTCTCAGAGAGGGGAAAGGGAGTTTCTTTTGAAGTATTAGTTTTTGAAACATTCTCACTGGCAAAATACGAACAACTGTTGTGGATTTCTTTAATTATGTTGTATACACAGAAGATGTTTTCATGGAAGAGCGAAGAAACAAGCTAAAATACTTGAAAAAGAAGAGTCATTTAATTTAATTTTTCATTTAAAAATAAATCTGTATGTTTTAGGGTGAAAAATTAAAAGTTTACCTAATATTCCATTGCTTATAATTTTCAGCTTTATAAATTTGCAATAGAACTCTTAAACAATAGGCAGATAACATTCTAAATAATACTCCAACATCTTTACCAAATCTAAGTGTAATTACTTAAGTGGAAGGGAGAATGTATTAATGTTATTTTTGAAAGAATATTTCAAATTGCTGATGAGTGATTTGTTTATTAACTTTATTTAGATCTGAAAAACAAACTTTGGATTTATGGGCATACGATTCTTCTGCGGAGGGGAAAATCAAAAGATTCCCCCCAAATCAAGTTATATGTCTTTGTGTTACATCAACTATTATCACTCTGTACAATTCAAATTTTTAAAAATGTACATGCCATGCCAGGTGTGGTGGTGCACACCTATAATCCCAGCACTCCGGAGGCTGAAGCAGGAGGATTGCTGTGAGGTGGTGACCAGGTTGGGCTGTATAGTGAGTCCAAGGCCAGCCTGAACTGCAGAGTGAGACCCTGCCTCAAAAAAAAAAAAAAAAAAAGCCAGTTAAAATGTACATGCACATTTAAGAGTTGATCACAAGAAACAATGCTAAGATTTACCTTAACTAGGCAGGCTATATAATCTGTTTCTTCCTTATCTCCTTAGCTTTTCTGTGACCTAACTTCAACCTTGGGTTGCTAGTTTCCAAGTAAATGTGAAATCTTTGACTGACCTCTTTCTGTACGCTCACTCCGTATTCTTCCAACAGTGGCCGTTTCTTAGCTTACGGGGAGAAATGAAGAAGTGACCCTAAATTTGTTGCTTCCTGGGAATACCTCAGAAAGAAGGACTGATACAATAACCTTTCACAAACAATAGGCAGACAGTTAATTGAAAGGCAACTAATTAGTGGGAACCATTACCACACAACAACTAGCGGAAAGCACAAACTTCAGGCCTTTTTATTTTCTGTCTTATCTGACATCCTACAGAAGGTTTATTGGTACCTCACAATTTTGTAACAGATCGCATTAATGGTATGTTGCTCTCTATTACACAGTTTTTTCTCAGTGATTGTGCAGAGACTGTAGGACTTTCCCTCTTAGGCATAGCATTCAGAACGTGGACTAGAACGTTGTATCAGGAAGAGAGGCTGCACAGGTTTGTGTGTGTGCACATAGGACATTGTAGACATTGTACGCAGGCTTCTTCGTATGTCTCATTCCTAGAAAACTGTGCAGGAAGGAAAGAGAATCATTCTTTCCAGTTGGCAAAATGAAGACACGTAAGAGAAACTGGATTGCTTTGCTAAACAAAGACAGGTGGGCAGCTAATGGAAAAGTGGTATGAGCCCACGTGCCTGTGATGCACAAACCCACATTTTATCCAAAAAGGCATCCATTTCATGTTAGAGTTAGATATAGGGACCGCTTTAGTAAAGGTATGATGTAAGTGTTCCCCAGAACAGAATAAAATACCCTTTATTTGGGAAGTATTTATTCAGAATATTTATCAGCTGAGTTTCTCTGGTCATGTCCTTACAAAATATTTACATATCTTTTCTGTACTTTAGTTTTTATATTCCTGTAACAAATGCATATATGTGAACTTCCACCTCGTAGGGACCTCTGGAAGAAAAGGACATATTTGAAAGAGCTTTGTAAAATGCTTTAAAATGTAAGCTTCACTATTGATGCTGCTGATAATGCCAGCAGTCCACAGGGGCCTGCTACAGCGTCCTTTCTGTGTGACTTAGCTGCTTTTTTGCCTCTGGGACTAAATGCCTGAAACCAGCAAATTACAGGAGAGGATGATTTGGGCTCGTGGGTTTTAGAGGACTCAGTCCATAGTCAACTTCGGCGCGGTTCCCAGTGGACTAGAGCTGCCCCTGGCCACCGAGAAGAGAGAAGGGAGGAGGCCGGGAAGTGAGATGTATTTTTCAGTCACCTGCTTGGTGGACCCTTCTGACACAGCAGCACATTTACCTGCAGATGAGAATAGCACCCGCATGACCCTGTGAACAGAGGCCTGAACGTGTGAGGCTTCTACAGCACATTCTGCACCTAATAACATTGTGAAAATCTTCTGCTTTGTTGAATAAGAATGAACTTCGTAGGCTCACTGAAGAAAAATCAGGTGAATCTCTGGAGTCTAGTTGATATTTGTGTTGTTTTTGCTCCAGATATTTGATGGGTCCCTGCAATCTCTTAGACATATCTTAGTTCCGTATTTGGAACAATCTTGTTACAACTTAGTGAAGACTTTAATTCTGTGGTGTCTTCTCGTGATTAAGACAGAGTCAGTAATATGCTTCTTCATATACTGAAGATCATGATGTCTAGCTGTGCTTTTAAAATAATGTTATGAATGGTTGTATCTAGAAAAGTTCTGTCATATTCTTTCAGTGTCACAAGTGACAATGTCTTGTGTCACTGTTGGCTGTTAACCTATAAATTGTTAAGTCTTTCAGCAATAGCAGAAGTGTTCAGATGGGGAATATACTTTTATAGACAACTGAAGTTATCAAGACATTTTTAAGATCTAACCGATAGCAGCCCTCACTACCTGTTAATTTACTCAGCTTCTCCTGAAAAATCTCTTCCTAGACTAACTTTTTAGCACATTGAATAATCTCCTCTTATTTACAAAGTAATGAAAATGACGGACCTCCCACCTAAAAAAAAAAAAAAGAAAAAAAACTGCCTTCAGTTTGGAGGGATTCACTATTTATAAGACCTCTTTAAAGAAAAGATAAGCATAAGGGAAATACTTCTAAAATATGATTTAATATAATCACAATAACAAGTGATACATTAATTATTACCATGCCACTGGGCACATACACAAAGAGTCACAAACACAGTGATTCCTTTTCTTATTTGTGTCCTGTCATAGTTGCCATATATGTGAATGTAACACGAAATATTTCCAGGATATCCCAGTTTTTTAAATTACTTAGAGGCCTTTCACTTTCAAACAAGTTTCATTTTTATTTGTTTCTATTGCAAAAAAAAAAAAATCCTGGATTAGCTAAAATATTCATTTGTTAATCAGAAACATAGAAAATAACCCATATTATACCTCTTGAATTACTTTTGCTATGTAATTATCCACAACTAGCCACTTGTGTTAAATTTATATTTTATGCAGTAAGTTTATAGCAATTACAACTTTTATATTTAAATACTTGAAATGTAGATATGGCATTTTTATTTAGCATTCTTAATGGCAGAATTAAGGAGCAATTGCAGGGGAATGAAAAATAGCATTGCAGTATTAAACTTTGATATTACTGCGTTTTTTAATATAAGTTTCTTATGCGGAACACTAAATATGTATGAGATGGTAAAAGTTCTAGATTCAAAGGATGAGCAGAAATGTCCTATAGTTTAATCTTGGAGTACTGCAAAACAGTCCGATAACCGGGCAGCACTGAAACGTGTTTTAACAGAAACAACAAAATTGTGAATGCATTCTACACAGACTCCTTTCCATGGTGATGCATCTGTGCACTGTTTCACAAATAGACTGGAAAAGTCTCTAACTTACTTTAATAATATATTCTGGATCCATAATTTATGGCTGCTAAACTCCATGTAAATTGTCTCTTATTGGTCGCCCCATGTCTCACAATAATGAGGGCTTTGAGTTTCTAATGTGTTCCAGCTTTGCCTGCCTGAGGAATTATGCCAGTCAACCTTTGAAGGAGCAGAGAATGCCAAGAAGTTCAGGATTCACTGTCTTCATGGACTGTTTCATATTGCCTTGACTGGTGGTTTCAGTTTTCTCTCTTGAAGTCATTTGTAGAAAATCTGCAAGCCAAGTTTTGTGGCCTGTGTCTATAATCCCAGCATTTGGGAAGGGTGAGGCAGAAGATATACAGGTTCCAGCCTAGCCTCGCCAGTTCAACACCTTACTAATAACTTGGAGAGGAAGGAATAAAGGAAGGGAGGGAAGGAAGGAGGGAAAGGGAAAATGTCTGGAGACATAGCACAGTACACTTAAGTGGAAGGCCCTGGGTTCAGTCCCGAAGGACTGGTGAGGGATTGATTTTGCCATGTTCACAAGTGAGTTTAGTAATACAGGTGAGGATAAGTTATCCTGTTCTGAGATTGAGGGCTGATGGCTTTGGGAATTCTCTTTTGCTTCCAAGTTACCTCTCTTGTCTATGACTTACAAATTGCCCATTATCTTCTTCCATTTCATAGTTAAGCAACTATATTAAGACTTTAATAAGATCAGAAAATGACTGTGATTTTTGTAATGACCACTGGTAAGCTCTTACTAAATGTTTAGCTATCTTGTTGTTATTTTCTTCTTAGTTGCTTTCCAGATCAATTTTTGTTCCAGGAATGTTGCAGGATTTACACATGCATTTTAACAGAATAATAAAATGAAAATACATAAGCCTGAGGATAAATCTGAGGGAAACGATTAATGACATCTGTTAGCAGACCACTATAAAAGCCTTTTGGAACATAGCAGCACAGTTCTATTGTTAGCAAAACATCTGTCCAGAGTGCTTGCTTTAAATGAATTGCAGAGTTTAATAATACACTCTAGGGAAGCCCTTCATTGAATTGGTGCCATTATTTATCAGGACGGGGTGACCATGACTTGGATCCTAGACAGGCTCATTAGGGATAACTTAAATGACAAGGGTGCATCATTGAGCCAAAAGTACGGTTGAGTGTGGAAGAGGGTATCAAGGTACGGTGGTGAAGTGCATGTCCAGCTGCTCCAGGAAAGTCTGACACAGTCCGGAGATGAGGGGCGCAGGTGAAGAGCACAGTCAAAGCTCACTCAGAAAATAGTCATCCAGGCATAGGTGCTGAAGATGTAGAAAATCCCAGTGGTCAGAGAAAGACAGACCAGAGATGGATACCAGGCAGAGAAACAAGCTAAGGATTAAATAGTGGCAGAGGAAGAAGATTGTTTCCAAAAGGTAGCAGGCCATAGGTTTGGATAAAGAAACAGGCCAAAAATCAGTTACTGTGCTGGATGTTTAATGTCAGAATGGAACAAAGAGTAAAATCAATTGGGTTTTATCTACTAGAGAATTGCTCTCACAGATCTTTTATGTGTGCTCCACTGATAAAAGGGTTTTTTGAAATGCTGTGAGAATTTGTGGCAAGCAAAGAGAAAAATTCTAGGAATGTCATCAGGGCCCAATACGATACTAATCTATTACATCACACTCTCAGAACTCCAGTAGAAAGTTATTCAAACTGGATTCCTCATAGCCTCAAGTAGAACATATTCCATTTCACTTGAATGCTTTGTTTCATGATTTTCTAGCCGTAAGAGAAGCTAAACTTCTCTTCCAAGTTTATTGATGCTCTATTCTTTGAGATCTTAGTCCCTACTCATGCTTTGCCTCTCAATTACTACATAATCTCCCAGGAATAATCTCACCTGTCATATGTCAGTTGGGACAGTACAGGAGTATGCTAAACTGTGTTTCTTGCAAGTTTCATTGAACTGAAAGTTTCCAAATCGCTGCACCTTTGGTTTACTTGATGTCCTGACATGTCTGCATCCCTATATGTGTTTGCCTGGTCCGAGATCTAAAAATATATACTGAAATGTCTTTTGATGTCCTTTGTTGAACATCTGAAAAAGTTTACTTAGCATGTGGTAACAATTTTAATTTGGGAGCGTGCTGATAATGAAAAGATGTGTGTGCATGCATGCGTGCATTCACAAGTTAAAAATGAGTTCACATTTATTTGTTCTTTGCATTGAGCTTGCCTTTGTTTTTGTACACAGAATCTATTAAGCTTGTGGCTTTGGTAAGTAAATGCAGGGTAAACAAAGTATGAGTCAATCAAACATTCTGATAGCATCTATCCACACTACCTACTAATTTTATGTATTTGATGCATCTGCTTTAACATGCTTATTTGACACGTTAGTAAAAATAGCATGTGAACCTTTCCCTGAGCCATTAAAATAAGTAAATTTTTATGGCACCAATGTTTCATTGTAACAGTTACTGGATTTATAAAACAGCATATTCTGTAACAAGTTCTGCATTCCTTTATACACATCTGAATTTTGTGGCATGTTTTCTAAATAGTATATATCCTCTTCATATGGAATCCCATATGTGAAATGTGAGGGAAACAACACATGCTTCTCAACAGTTGTGGCTAATTTGGATTATTTAGTACCTTTTTAAAGAAAGAAAAAGGGAACGATTTTAATACTGGCTAGCGTATCCAGGGTATCATTGTCCTGTCGCCTTATATCATGAAGAGTTGGCACTATACATACAAACAGTGGTCACTTTTTTATTTCATTTTGTTTTGTAATCCCATGCCAAGTAAGTCCATGATTGGAAAATAAGTATCTGATTCTCAGGCTTATTTCATTTACCATGCTTCCAACATATACGGTAGTAATTTGTCATAATGGTGGCCTTTCAGAAAAACAGAGCTGGAAGCAGCCCTGTGTTGGCACAGAATTAAATATTTCATTATATTGAAGGTTACTTAATTATTATTGCCCTCACTTCATCTCCCTCCCTCAAGGAAAAGAAAAAAAGCTAACCATCCTCTTTATGTTTTGAAAAAATTCTTTTTAAAGGAATGTTCTCTATTCCTGATTGGTCACATTCTCTTGGGACATACTCCTTTGTGCGCTGGGGAAGCCGTGTCTCCCAGACAGGTGGGAACAGGGCTCCCTGGCCTACAGCTGCGTGGTGAGGCGCCGTGCACCACGCCATGAGGGCTCCAGAGCTTCGATCGGAGTTGGCAGTAGAGCCTTTCCATTCCGTATACACATTCAGAGCAATGTGGGATTTGAAAACGAATATAATAGGTGGATTAATTGAAAATAACGGAACTAATACCATGGAGAGTGAACTCTCCAGAGAGCATTGACATTAACACTTGCTTTGAATTTAGAGCAGTTCTATTTTATCAGTAGGGCATATTTTCAAAGACTCCTTAAAGCTACTCATAATACTGAGCTCTGTGCCTACGGTTTTTCTCCTAGACATACAAGATATGGATGATCAAGTTTAATTGAGAAACTAGGTACAGTGAGAGATTATTTATAAGAATTTATAATAAAGTGGAGTAACTATAACAATACAGTAGTAAAACTGCGAATATGGTCTCCCAAATTATCTTACTGTACTTCACCATTTTCACTTAATGGAAACACTTTGCAAATGCTCTTTGGCATATCTAACTTGTCAGCATTCGTACGCTGTGAGGACATTAATCAGTAAGATCAAGGTTTTTGAAGGCAAACATTTTGACTCCACAAAAATCAGTATGATAACTGGGTTGGCTACTAGATGATTAAAGGGCAGACTGCACAGATAGTGGGGCTGTTGGAGAAAGGATGATTCACATCCTGGGAGGGACTCAGAATTAAGCTGTATTTAAAACCTATTATTGTTCGGGCTGGAGGTACAGCTCAGTGGGCTAAGTGCTTGCCGCTGAGCACTAGGGCCCTGAGTTCGATCCCCGGTCCCGGAAAAAAAAAAAAAGGGGGAACCATCAGATGGTTCCTTCTAAAACCTATCATTGTTTATTTAGGGAATTTCCTCTTTAATACTATGAAACCATAGTTCAGCATGCAGACTGCAGAGAAGTGGATTCTGGTGTACGATCTGACTGGCCCTGGGCTGGGAATTAAGAGCACACTAATGGACAGCGGAGGTCACTAACTTTGGAGAGTTTTTGTCTTCTGAGAGATTCCTTTGAACACAGGAGTAAGATGCCCAAATACGAGTGTAAGGGTTAGCACACGGAAGGGCCCCTGGTCCCAGAGGTGGAGAGAGTTGGGGAAATGCTGTCCCAGAGGTGAAGGCAGCTGTGAGCAAAGAATAAGTGGGAGCCATCTGCGCAGAGAACAAAGGAGATGAGAAGTGACTCTGATGGCGGCGAGAATAAAGCTCAGGCATAAGAAGACAGATAAGAGTGGAATTAAAAGATCAAATTGTGAATATGAATTGTGCTAAAGGCTTTGACCTCCTGAAAAAAAGAAAACCATTTAGATTTTAACCAAGGTAGTGAAATTTTCAAGTATTATTTAGATAGCACACTCATGTTATAGGAGAAGGAGAAGTTAAAGAGATGAAGGTTTCAAGACATGGAATTCGATACTATAACACAGCCAGGGTAAAAGATGGTAGCGTTTTAGCAGTATGGATAGAGGAGCGAGCTTATTTAGAATTGAAGCGGATAGGACTTGACAGCGGATGGAAGGGACTTACATGTAAATTGATGGCAATGAGAAAAATTGGATACAATGCAAGCAAGGGGAGTCGAAGTGCAGGAGGTTGAAAAAAGATTTTTACATTAGTTAGGGAGACCTGTGTAACACTTAAGTGAAGCTATTCAACAGGCCCTCATGTAACGGGCTTTGGAGTATCTGTTCTGTATTTGGTCGTAGTACACTGTGCTGTAAACCTAATGATGCGTGTGTGTGTGTGTATGTGTGTGTACATCATTATAGAAAATTTTGGTACTGAAGTTCAGTCTCTCATTGGTCAAAACTTTTACCACTTGTAATAGGGCAAATAGCTAATCAGCTATAGAAAATTATTATTTTGACATATTTATCTCTAATAATCAGGGAAATAATAATGGGCAGTATATCGTATCTGCTAAGTAACCTCTCCAGCACTGTGTCTCATTACTTCTTTTATTATTCATGGCTACCACATGAGGTAGCTATTGTGATATCTTACACATTATATACTGATGAAAAGAGAGGGAACTCATGCTTGTTCCTGAGATCACAACTCTAGTAAAAGTGGAGCAAAGATTCAAACCCAGAGACAGTTTATTGTGTCAAGGTTGAATTTGCAGATTCAGAGTTCTAATAAAGTCTGGACTATTGATGTATATAAGCCTTTGGCATAGCTTTTCTTTCATGTTGTGTAAGGTCAGAGGTCTCCTCTGTGTCCAGGTATCTCTGTTCTTGCACCCTGGATTATATATGGCTGCCAGCACCACTGCTCAGTTTAGTGAGGAAGTACATCTTCCGTTCACTAGGAGCCTGAGTTAGAGCTCCTACCCCAATTACAAAAGCACAGACTCTACAACATTTCTAGGTGATACTTTTAAGTCTGCCTTGGCTTCTGTAGATTGGTGTTTCTTCGTTTTGTAGTAGCCTAGGACTGGACTATTGTATTCTAGCTGTCATATGATTTACATATAATTTTAAATAATTTTCACAGTGTATTCCATCAAAAATGTTGCACTACCAGAAGGAAATGACTTTGCCATTTTCTTCCACATCTTCCTTAATATCTTGTTTTTGGGATATCAGTAAAGGTGCTATCTGGTTCCCTGTATTCTATGCATGCATGATCATAGAAACTATGAAATTTTTTTGAAATTTTCCTATCAAAATTTATTGTCCACAATATAGGATATTACACATGTTCTGTTATGGAAAGGGGAGGCGGTAACTTTGGTTCTGAAGATTATATTAACAAAGTCTGTTATTTCATTGAGAAATAGCTACATACATACTAGTAGAGATAATTGAAAGGGTGCCAGGTGTCTGAGTTGCTGCTGAGTCTTGTTATGTTTAGTTGTTTTTGTGTCATTGGCCAGCTTTGTCATTGATCAATACAATATTATCCAAGGTAGATATTGGTGGATAGGGGTCCCTTCCAACTCCAACATAAAATAAACTTCCCCCCTTCAGTTTGCTTTGGTTCATGATTTCAGCTATTTCAGTCTATGATTATTTGGTCTTGTTCTTTGGGACTGAAGATGGCATAATGAATTATGACTGGAGCAAGTGGTGGAGGACATGGCCCCTGGGGACCAGCAGTCACAGAGAGAGAGAGACAGAGACAGAGAGAAAGATAAGAGAGAGAGAGGGATGGAGGGAGACCAGGGCCCCAACATCCTCTCAAGGACATGCCTCCATGACCTACTAGGCTCTACATCCCTAAGGTTCTACAACCACCCAATAGTACCACAGTATGGTGACAAAACTGGTGGTGTTTGGGCCTTTGGAGAACACGTGAGATCCATAACCATAATGTTATGTTTTTGCAAGCCAAAAATTCTTTTCTGCAAAGGAAATACAAATAATAACATCAGTATTTGAACACACGGCATAATTTCAGTTGAATAATTTTGGGTATGGCTTTTTCTGTTAAATCAAATTACAATGATGTAATAGGCTGTTTACAAGATACATTTCTGAAAAATATTGAAAATGAGTCTTTTGGAGATATTTCTTTTTAAATCCCAAGAATGCTGTCACTGGTGAAGAATGTCATTGCACCAGAACTGCTGTTCTGATCTGTGTGGCCCACGGTACCCCTGTGGTAACCATGTCTTAGCTGGCTTGCAAAACAGCCGAGGGTTTCCTTTTGCTATTTGGGAAATGGGATCTCTTCCAACTCTAAAGTTCCATAGTTCTGTATTAGATAGCAGACTTAAAAACTTGAAATAACAGTGAGGGTAGTAAAGATTTCCCGAGTGCTTACTGCATGTTTGGCACTATTATTTTTCACATTTTCATTCTATATCATCCCAATAAAAATGCAATTAAGTAAGGATTGTGATTGCTGCTTCCACTTTATGGGTAGGGAAATTGAGATAAGGAGAGCTTAAGCGACCTACTCCACGAGGCATAGCTGGCTGAGGCTAAAGCCAGGGCCACAGAGCAGCCAGTTGACTCCCCTGATACATGCTCTTCACACACACATGGCTTCTTGTACTTTCTTGTTCTTATACATGTGTAAATTTAGAATTAAGAGTGAAGCGCAGGTTTTTGATTATATGTAGAAAATTTGGCCAAATACTAACTTTCAAAAGGCTAAAGATGTATTTGATCTGAAGAGAAACCGGAGTGTTGAAATACTAACTTTCAAAATGTTACAAAGTTAATGAATATGATTCACTTTGTAGCTGACAAAGTAGTTAAAAATAATTTTGTATTCATTAAGGTAAATATTTTTAAAAATACCACTATTTGCTTGAAGGAAAAAACAGATGTTTCAGTGATTTGCTTTTTGGGGAGCCGGGTGTGGTGGCACATGCCTGCAATCTCAGCACTCCGGAGGCTGAGGAAGGAGGATCATTGTAGGTTCGAGAGCCGCCTGTGCTACAAAGTGAGTCCAAGGCCAGCCTGAACTGCACAGTGAGACTCTGTCTCAAAAAGACTAAATAAATAAATAAGTAAATAAATGATTTGCTTTCTATTCACAGAGAATTGCCCATGTATATTTATGAAAAGTTTATATCTAAGTATTAGTTGACAAATTCATGTGAATAACTGAGCACCTGAAAAATTTTGAAACAGATAAATATCTTTTATCCCAGTTGTTATTTTCCCTTTACCTCTCCATCTAAAGTGTATATTTAGCATATGTGTGCTCCACACTTATCTGGTATCTCTGGCCTGGGCTTCAGTAACTAACCCAATTGGTATTGTTTGTCACTCAGGGCAGGAAGAAGAAACTTTTTCTGTCATTCTACTATATTTCAGTAGAAGAAAAAAATTATTAGGTCAGATACCTGCAGTCAGACCCTGCTTTTAGCAAATTTCTGACCTCCTATTTATCATCACTTTAGATGACATTTTTAATTATTCTTGTAAGGCTAAGTATAATCAAAGAGTTTCAGCTGAAACCATGCACCAGAATTGCCTGTAGAGTAATTTTAAATGCAGGAACCCAAATTCCCAGCCCAAGTAGTAATTACAACAGGTATTGGTGTCTTTTGTTTTTTTCTTTAAGTGTTGGAGATTCCATTATGCACTCAATGTTGTAACTCATGAGTTGAGGTGAAGCCTTTGGACTCTGATAGACTCAGGTGAAGCTTCCAACTCCTAAGTTACTGGTCTAATTAAGAGGTTAGCTTATCAAGTTCAAGACAGCTTTGTATACAAAGTATTGTCATTAATACCTATTTCATAAGATTATGAGAATTTACTGTGATGATAGAGAACATACTATAAATGCTTAAGGGGTAGTGGACACTATTAACATTGATTTTAATTTGCCTTAGTCAATATAAAATGGTGAGAAGAAGTGAGTCTCCAGGATGTTTCCTGGGTGGAGTCACCACTTTAACTGATTGCCTTCGTGATGCTCTAGTGACAGCCAGGCTCAGAATTTTCACTCTCTTTGAAACACAGGCTGCTCATCCTGGTACCCTTGTACCTTTCTTCTCACTGTCACCCATGCTGCCTTGGCAGCACTAGGATACACTCAGCCCCATAACTGCATAATTGCCTGTGAAGTTGCTTGTTACCAAATTCTGCTACTTCAGCAGCTTACCCTCTAATAATGGCACATTAGTAGGTAAAGTAATAAATCATATTTTAAAACTCATACCACTTGCAAGAATGACAGGATGATGAAAACAAAGAAACACATTCCAGACCAAAATTGAAGTTCACAAAGGTATTGTGCTGTCTAGTCTTGTTTACGGAAATGACACCTACCTTCACCACATTCAATTATGAGACAAATTCTATCAGCATCTCTTAGTACCATGCTTTACACCAGATGGTAGGGTACAGTTTCCTACTATGAGGCCTCAGGATTGATGCAATCCTGAGCAGTTGAAACCATCCTACATGAAAGTCAACTCCCCAGGGTTGGAAGGGAGTTGAGCACATGGCAGGCAGATGAAGCCCTATGAGGGTCCCCTGTAGCACAGCCTGAAGCAATGTAACATCACAGTAGCTAGCTGAACACCTGCAGCTGAGTGGGTATTCTGGACAGCAATCAGGGATGGCTGAGCTCATTTAAAGCTTAGCTCTTGTCATATCCTGGAGACAAACTGGCAGGAGCAGATGCAATAGCAGCCTCTTGCTGGAAAATAGCAGTCACAAGAGAACACCGTACATGGATGATTATAATAATTACACAGAACACTGCTACAGAACACTTTTATGTATGTATTTCTGATCCTCACTGCAGTTTTTCAAGAAGGGTGTGGCGCTTCTATTAGACCAATTTTTAAAATAAGGAGAAAAGATGGATAGAGAGGTAAGTGACATGCTTAGTAGCAAACAAACAGGGAAGGTTGACATGTGAACAGAGGCAGGTACAGATTTTTAGAGGTCTGAAGCTCATCAAAATTTTAGTCTTCAAAGAAAATACAGTACCAGAATGCGTAATCAGAGGTGCTAAAAGAGCCTGTATCGTGGAAGCTCTTTAAAGCTTAAACTTAATTAGATTCAAGATATGTCCATTCTTGCATATTGATTTTCAAGGTTCAGGGCTGTCTCAAAAGTAACAGTTTCAGTGTCACATCTTAAACTGGGAGAGAAGAATTTAGCAGTTTCACTGTATTTGAAGCAAAAAATTTAGCAGTTTCGTTGTATTTGAAGCAAAATACTGTTTCTTTCTACCATAGTATGCTGCTCTTTTTATTAGACAGTTTGGTGATGGGCACGAATCCCCGTGTGAGTCTACAGGAAAGGGCAGGGTCATTGAAACCGCTGTTATAGTTCTGTTGATTCTCTCCTAACACAGCTGTGTGCCTATGTGCAGGATTTTGGAAGAAAAGTAGGAACAAGGAAGTGAATTCTGGCAAGAAAATGAGGAAGCAGATTCTTCTAGTGGTTTCACTACAGCCCTGTTCCTCTTCACCTGCGCTGACAGAGCCTTGGTTATAAACTAGTGTGTCCATCGTTTGTCCCCAAGACTTAGGGAAGAACAATCCCTCTACTAGCATCAGGGTCAATCCCCATTTGTGTTATCCCATGCCCTTAACAATAATTGGTTTTGAAAGTGATACTTGATCCTTCTTTGAGGAAGGAAGGAAGGAAGGAAGGAAGGAAGGAAGGAAGGAAGGAAGGAAGGAAGGAAGAAAGAAAGAAAGAAAGAAAGAAAGAAAGAAAGAAAGAAAGAAAGAAAGAAAGAAAGAAAGAAAGAAATGCACTGGATGGGAGCTACCTCCAAAGACTGAGACATCATTTTTCTCCTTTCTCTACTTGTAGGAGTTGCTTATATATATTAAACCCAGAAACATAGTTGGTATCTTTCAATGTTAGAGTGGAAGGAAACAGAAAAGGTGAGAATTGGGAGGCTGAAAGATGAAGGATCCTGGATCCGTGTTATGGTTGATACATTGTGTCAACTTGGGGAATCTAGAGGTTTAGCTGAGTGACTCAGGAGGAAGCTGAGGTGCTTACTTTGTAAACATCCTGAGCCTGTGGAAGAGGAGGGCATGGAGATTGTGTGAGAGCTACACACCCCCTGGGTCGGGGTAGGTTGTTTACAATGTAGGGAAGAAAAGGAGGCTGCTTGCAGCCATTCCTCCCTTTTGCTTGTGGTTTTTGCTGTGCTCTGCTGCTCTGAACATTTTGCCCTCTGCTATGTGCCACTTTGCCTTTGAGACAGCCAAGTATGGACTAAAACCTCCACAAACTGTAAGCTAAATAAACCTTTCCTTCCTTCATTTCGGGTGTTGGGTATTTTGTCTCTGCAATGAGAGAAAAGTAACCAAGACAATCCGTGAAGACACTGCTGACCTAGAGAACAGACAAGTCCTAGACCTTCTGTGCCTCCGGTGAGATAATCACCTGTCTTTGTTGATTGATTCAGTCAAGTAGGGAACGTTGGGGTGTGGAGTGGAGCGGCTTTATCAATGTGGCTATTTAAACCAGTGAATCCAAACTTGCAAGCTGCATAGAAGAAGCTTTAAAACTAGCAGAGGAATGAAAAAAAGAAAGGTGGGGAGAATGATCTTGTTTAAGCTCTAAAATATCCCCCCAAATCTCAGCTGTTCAGAGCTGGGGCTTTCAGGAAGCAGGTGGGGCGACAGGTCACCAGTGTCATCTTTGGACAAGTCCAGTGATGAGGTCACAGCTGAAGGAGCTATTATGAGGCGTGGCTTTGGTGGGTGCATCGCTGACCCTGGCTCTTTTTGCCCCCTGTGCTTCCTGGCAAACTGAGTCGCTTTCTTCCTCCACACCCTTCCACCGTGCTTCTGCCTGGGAGCTGGCCAGCCAGGCACTGACCCCCCTGCAGCCATGTGCCAGAGTAAATCCTTGCTCTTTTAAATTGTGTGTGTGAGGTGTTTTGTCCCAGTAATGGAAAGCTGACTGACACAGTGGGGTAGGGTCTGAGATCTGCATATTTGGTAAGTTTCAGTGTCGACACAAAATGAAAACACCAGGACTAGAAATAAATGGATGTTGGAGATGTCAAAGAGCTTTAGAGATTATCCTTACGGTTCAAACAGCCCCACAGTTATTTGTCAAGGGTCATGGTGTGCGGACCTGCAGGGCTGCAGGGAGCAGGTGTTAAATTTATTTTAAAGACTTAAAATAGAAAGTTAGGATTTGGAGGACCCTTCTGTATGTTGAGTGGCCCAACACGCTACTAGCGTTTTAGAGTATGTGTGGAGGATTTATGGGACAGAATTGATTCACAGTGATTTTGGCTGAAAATGACGAGATGAGAGAAAAACGTGTGGGTAGCAACACTTGAACATATTACAAAAAAAATAGTTTCTTTTTTTTAGAAACAATAACTAATGTCATAAAAGTTTCAATGAGCTTAAAAAGGAAGTGTAAAGATGCCTTCCAAGTCCTGAAAAACCGAGGGAGTAAAAGCCTTCAAACATTTTCTCAAGTTAACTAGATTTTATTTAAGACAAAGGGGCATGAAAATTGTAGAAGAGACTGCAAATAAAGGACAGATCACATATACTTTTTCAAAGGACACAGTTAAGGATTCAAAGGACATAGAAAGTGAGGAGTTTCTTAGGTCATAATTGGCACCTAGCATTTATATTTTAAAGATGTAGTTTATTTTTATTGGTATGTGAAATATAATCCACACTACTTAAAATGTCAGTCACAAATCGTTACCGAGAGTGACTCCATTACTTCTTTATTTGAGAGTGCTGAGAGATTATGGAAAAGTTCTCATTCTTATTCATTAAACGCCTGTTTCATACTTGAACCTTAACTTCATTTATAAATTTGAGCCAAAATCCGCAGTGAAGTCCCGGTTAATCTTCTTGCAGTGAGTGCTGTTATCACTATCAATACTCTTAACTTTAGTTTTTCCTTTTTTCATCATTAAGAATGATGATCTTGCTATTATTTATTCTGTTGCTGAAGACATAGAATGAGTAATGACTTGTTAAATTTTAGTTACATGTGGTCTGTTTCTCTAGATTTGCCAAGATCAGTCAACACTTATTAGACATAGATTTCAGCACTTTATTCAGACTCACTAAGAGGGTTTATTATGTTGGATGACAATACTCATCTTTCATATCATAGTGTGTAGTCCAACCCACATTAGATTAGTGAAATGAGTCCATTCATAATTCTTCCCTTCTAGGATGTAGAGGCATTTATCTACTCTCCCGAATACTATGCTGAGTGTGTCATTATTAAAATTTTGTGATGTGCAATCTTATCTAAAAGTCTCAATATGAGATAGAATACATCTGACATCTTTTTATCTCAATGAAGTTTTGACATTTTGTAAATTTAGAATTTAAATCTAACTGCCAGTTTTGTCATTTTGGACAAGAAACCTTAATATAATTGCAAACTTTTATTTTTAAATGACACAAGAAAATAATCAATATAGGGTTAGTGATCAGGTAATCTAGAATTATTTCAGATCATAACATGGACGGTATTGTAGGCACAGGAAATGAGTATATTAAACGCCTCTTAAAAAATAATCAAGTAAAACTAATCCAAAGCAGAGAGCTAAATTGCAGTATCAGAAACTTAATTATTTTATTTCCCACAGTATTGCTATTCTACACCTTAAAGGTTTGCTTTTGAATTCTACTTTTGTAAAAGTTTCTTCCCTTTGTTTTGAGGTCAGTGTACATGTGTCTAGTAGATGAAAACTACACATAGTTGATAACTTGATGTAAATGTGATATATCTTACTTACAACAATGTGGATCAGTACATACAAAATAAACTCTATCAAAGTGATGGTGGTTGTGGTGTTTATGTACCTTGGATAAATTCATTCTCTTTTAATAAATGAGAATCAGTTTGCTTCCAAAATTTACTATGGGAGTATAAGAAAAATCAATCCTAACCCAACCAAATAAACAGTACTTGGATTTAACTTTATTAAAAGCTGTTTCTTAAGTCCTGAATCATATAAAGATTATAGTATTATGAATAGTTGTATAACAATGATTTTGAAATCCTTGTCTATGCCTGCACAGTTACAATTAGTTTATTATAGTTTACTTAACTAAGAAGTCAGGGTCAGTGTTTTTAAGATTTATGCCAGGGATTCTCAAAGTAGAGTTTCTTGGCTAAAAGCAGGAGTGTTTGGGAACTTGTTAGAAACAAAATTCTCATCTCTAACTCTAGAGCAACTTAATAAAAAACTTGGATCTGGGTTCCAGGAATATGTTTTATCAAAACCACTTCATTGATTCTGGTGTGAGTTGAAGTTTGACAGCATTAGTTTAGCAGCTCCAGCTCCAGAGTAATGTACACCTAACTTCTGTCCTTGGCTTGTTCATTTTTTCAATCTGTGATTTAGAGTAAATTGTCAATGAGATTTGAATCTCAAATTTGGGAAATGGTAAAATGATAATACCTGAGTGAACAGACCGTCATAACAATTAAGTTAAATGATAAGAAATTTCTAGCATCATCCTGGCACACATGAAGCACTCAGTGGTGATATTAAGAAGCTGATAAAGAAGTAGTTTTTGAAAGTCATTGAAACTTTTAATAAAAGATTATTTCACAATATATTTTTGGGTATTTATTGCTCATATTAAACTTTGTTATATAATTGGTTATCGTAATGTCACAATTGTGTGAAATACACACACTAAATTACATGGTAGAAACTATTATTAACAATGCTATAAAAGATGGAAACAGAAAAATTTATTAGTAATTGATGAAACCAGTTTCAGACAGACATAGGACTTGTGGATTTGTGATTTTTTAATATTTTTTATATTTTTCTCTATTGATTTTTGTATTTTTAAAATATATGTATTTCACACTAACTAATTTTATGCGTCATTGTTAGGGTGAGGGTTTTATAACAAAGTAGCAATTTTATTATCCTTCAAAAACATTGATCCTCATTTCCTTTTAGCAAATTTACTTTACAACTCTACTTGAACTACTGCCTGTTGTGAAGGTTGGTGAGCTAAGAAGAAAACTAAATAAAATATCTGTGATTTGACAAGGACATTTACATATTCATTATAACTTGAGAAACAAATGTAAATGAATGAGAGCACACACAGAATAAGCACGTAATGTTGAATTGTTCCAAATGAGATGTGCGATGGACAGATGCAAGAGTTTGTAGGGACAAGAAATTGTAGGAGTAATTGGAACTGGGTCGGTCTGACACAGGATTGTAAGAGAAAAGGTCCTAATAGATGGGGATGGGTTCATGCATTTATCTTCATGGAAGAAGAATATGAACCATACACAGAATGTGGGTTTTTATATAAGTGGTAAGTACATAAGACAGGTGTGTATGTGGAACAGCAGGGATTAAAAAGCAAAGTAAGTAGAGAAGTTTAAAACCACCCCTCAGTTCAGCTCTTCAAGGCTCATGAAGTAGTAAAATAATAACTCATCTTATGCAGAAGAAGGCATGAAGTTGGTGTAGTCGTGGCACCTCCCAAAGGCGGACTGACCATCTTGCGGATGGTTAAGATTCCCCCTGCACTAAACTTAAAAACAATGCACTCAGTACAGAAGTTAAACCAAAAGACCCAGAAAGCTTTGTTGTCTTAACAAATTAAAAGAATGAATGGTATAAGATTGTTTATTCCAGTTTGTTCCCAGTGTACCCCACTTCAAGACTGAATTGTAATCTTAAATTCTATCTTGGCAGCAGTGCAAAAGCAGTCCTCTCTTCAGGTAGTCACAGCCCCGAGCTCAGCGTGGCAAGTGGATGTCGAGCTGCATTTTAGGCCCATTTGCCCTTGCACAGTGAATAACCTGTGCAATTGTATGTGGGGATCTTTATTAATTTCTGTTTCATACAAAGATGAGGGCCAGGGATGTACCTCCGTGGCACAGAACCTGCCTGGCAAGCAGAAGGCCCTGAGTTTGATTCCTTGTACCAATAAGAAAAGTAAAAACAAAGGAATGAAAACTTAGTAATGATATAAATGAATATATTCATGTCATAGATACAAATATGAAGCTAGGGTCAAGAAAATTTTTCTAATTTAGCAAATAAATGACCTTGAAAGCTGCAAATGACTTGGATCATCAAAGATTATTCTAGAAGATTATTCTACACTTTATTATTAATGTATAAAATAATTTCGTTGCCAGGGCCAATTGTGACAGATAAAAATAAGATGTGTAGGATTTTTGTTGTATTCTTTGAGATACATTTATTTTACCCACTGTACTGTGAGAATGTGAACTCGAAGTTGAGTTGATGCCTGTTTGGACTTAACATCTGTGTCCTTAAGCAATTGCTTATGTCACCTTTGGTGTTTGACAATAAAAATAGCTTCGGTTAGTGTCTAAGTGTTTTAGAACGTAGCAGGTGAGACTTTTGGTCTTTATATGGGTAAGCTCATTTAATCATACCAGCTAACAATGACTATTACTGTCCCAGTTTTACAGATGAGGAAATTGAAGTATTGACTAGTACGTGGGTGGCTTGACTATGAACCCGCTCCCGATCTCACCTGCCCTGCGCAACAACTTTTGTTTCTGTTCTAGATGCTTCAGTGGCAGTTGTTGATTACTGACATATGTAAGTTAATATATCTAGGAACGTGTAGGCTGGTTATTTAAAATACCTTTGTTCTTATTAATCATGCACCATACCCTAAAAGTCTCACTTAACATCGATATTTAACGTGGTAGTTCAACACATTTAATATTTCACAGAGCCATAACAATGTTTTGTATTTCTCAAATTTCACTACATTTTAACAATAAGAAGCAATGTTTTATTCATAAGGGCAGTCTGTTCCTTAGACAGCAGGGTGTAATTCACGTGATTTACCCTGGGCTAGGGTATCCTGATCACCAGGATATTGAAAAAATATACAAATGAAAATGCCAATTTTAGCATTTGCATATCTTATTATTTAATGAGGAAAAACAAACATGTATGATAATAGCTGTAGTGTATTGATCAATGCTACAGTAGACATTTAATTAAAACTGTCAAGGGGGATACTGCAATATTTTAGAATAATTGTGTTTCATCTCTTGCAAATTAAATGCAGGTTTGCCAGGTTTTTTTAAGTCCTTTTACACTGCAGACAAAAACTAAAAGGGAAATATTATAGCATGGATAGAGAAATAGAGAAGAGAGACCTTAGGCCATAGAGCAGGAAGATGAGGAGACACCGTGGTAAAGGCTTTACGAGGCACATCAAGAATTTCTACTTAATTTTTATATCTACTTCAACAATCAACTTGTAATTACACAAGTGAACTTGGAATTGATAAAGATTTTAAAACAAGGGAATGACAGGTTCATGTTTGTAGAAGATAATGTAAGTAGGATAATTATTTAGCACAGGCTACTGTGCAGGGGCAGAGGGGAAGTCAGTTTGTGAGTGACAGGGCAAACGGGGAAGTCACATCACAGACACCCCTAGTCTGTGGCCATCCTGTGCCTAGTGAATGACAAACATTTGTGTCAATGTTACAATGTTTGTAAATGTTTGTATTTACCATATGGTATTGAATACCAGTGCTATAGTAGGGTGTATACTTTAAACATCACATAAAATTGCATCAACAATTAAATATCAAGAAATATATGTAAATAAAACTCCTGTTACCCCCACCAGCCATCCCTGGATTGTTTCCTGGTCCCTGAAATGTTGCTCACTCACTCTAGTTACTATGTCGTCCAGAACAGTGGTTCTCAGCCTTGCCTGTATTTTGGGATCATTAGGATGTATGGTAGAACATACATCTGAACATCTTCTATGGGATATAGACAACTAAATTGTTCTACCCTGTATAAGACTTCAGGGTACTGTCAAGGGTAAGAACCACTTAAGGAGATTAGAAGAGTGATTTTAACCCTGAGCATAGAGAAAATAGGAGGTAAGAGTGATTTGTTACATTTGAATCAAATAGAAAACAATTTCAAAGTACAGCCCTGGTTTATGTTTCTGCCAATTTTATACATCCACGTGGGTTAATTTTCTTTTTGATTTTAGAATATTTACATATGCATAATGAGATCTTGGGGAATCTAAGCATGAGTTCATTTATGATTTATATATACCTTTCATACAAAAATTTCTGAATGTCTTAAAGCTAGGGTAGTTTGTAGTTTTTCCTTCTCAGAATGACCTTTCCACATATCTGAAGGCAAGTTCCATTTTCCTTTTTCTGAAACTTGCCACTTTGTATATCTTGAAGAATGACTAAATTATTGGATGTTGGGCAAAGTTCTATTGCAAAGTAAATAAGTATAGTCCTTTAGTGCATGGTCTTAAAAGTCCTACAAACCTCGTTTTAGTTATTGTATTTCTATTTCTATTAAAAGAGTATGAAAAATGAACAGTAAAACAAAATATGTTACATCAATACAGCTGAGCATGGAAGAGAAACTTGCTACAATTTTCCACCCTGGCAGTTATTTACTTGAGCTGGTGGAATGGAACTGTCCAGGCTTTGTTCATCTGGGTAATTTAGTGGAAAAACTCCCCTTAGATAAACTGGCCAACACATAGAATTGCACTGGTTGGTTTACCAGTTAATCAGCTTCATGTTATGACGGGCACAAGTTGGCATGCTGTACAAAGGAATATGTGCATATCGTGCATTTCTTCAAAGTGTGTGATAAAATCAAATGTGTCACATCCATGAAATGTAGCAGTCTGGAGACTCACTGAAGAGATTCTCTCTTGGCAGCTAAAGTAATAAGTAAAATTTCTATGGCATGTGCTAAAGAATATTAATAAGTTACCAGTGAATGTGCAAGAAGTATGTTAAATATAAAGTATAGGATATATACTTAACAAGGTGAATAGGTCACTTTTGAATGTTTTTATTTACATGGAATAAACGGAATCACCTTAGAAACTTTAGGAACTTGGTATTAATAATTGCTGCTGTTTGTAAGTATTTGTAGAGCAAGGGACAAAATTTGAACTACTTATTATTTTTGTTGTTTGTTTTAGAAAAGCTGTGGTTACCAGGATCTGAAAGTTAAGTGATTTTTTTCTGGTACTTGCAAGTGGTAGATTTAATTTTTTATTTAACAATGTTTTAACAAGTATCTTGGTAGTAATAAAGAATAAAACACTTAGAGAAGTTTCTATCTAAGACTAAATTAAGAATCGTGACACTTGAAATCATTGAGTACAGTGGTAATACTTAAATTGTGCAACTATTTTGCAATTATGACTGCATATGGCATTAGACCAGTGTGAGTAGTGAATGAATAAATGGGAACGGGATTGGATCCCTCTGGTTTGTGTTCTCCTCTATCCGGTACTAGCTACTGTTCCTTGGGCAAATTCTTCACTTAGAAAAATGAGTATGAAAGTGACTACATCTGCTAAGATTGCTCAAGTGATACTGTTTTGTTTTTTGAAAAAGTATCTATTGATCTCTTTCCTGTAAAACAGTGCAAGGCTACCTGTATCCAAACACAAGACACTAAAGATTCAGGCAGATGCTGACATGTAAATAATCAGTGTTAAAACCAATAAATGCATGAATATAGCAAAGTCATTCAGCAACCAGAAGCTTTGAACACACACTAAGTGCCGGATGTAGTTTATGGGGGTAATTAGGAGGGAGATACAGCTAAGAAGGTAACAAGTGATTAAGGGTTGTCTTGAAAACCATCCCAACCCTGGAATAAGCCTGAGTACCTTGAAGAGTTTTTTCTTTTCCTGTCCATATCTACCAGGTGAAAAGGAATAAGATAGTAATGTTTGATAAGTTTTTGTTTAACTATTTATTGAAGAAACATGTTCCTTTAACAGAATGTTTAGAAATTTGTCAAGGTGTGAAATGATTTATGGTGTAGATTTTGTCATCAATTTTAGAGAGCAGCTTAGTAATTTTAAGAAACAAATATGAATAGGGTGAATAAACTTCTACATATTAATATAATAAATTTCCACTTTTAATTTTGTAAGCAGTTTTTAAAAGGAGAACTCAGTTTAAAAATTGTGTGTTGGGATAGTTATCCCTTCTATGGTGCTGTAATGATTGAATGTGCAGCAACATTGTAGGTTAAACTGATGGTATTTAAGTTCTAGGTTTTTACCTCTATATCTCTTTGTTTTCCCATCAATAAAACCTCGCATTTCTGGTGAGAATTAATGGTATGAATATGGAAAAACAATTGAAAAATTCCTCACACAGAATTTCATAATCAATGTTAATTTAGTATTCAAAGCACACATATTTTGGACCTAATAACCAATGCATAAGCATAATTATTAATTTGGTTTGGACATTACAAGAATGTACTTTGTGAATATTTAATATGGTACATAATTCTTGCCCTCAGGATATTTTTCATGCAGAACTCAGTGATTAAAATGATGGAATCTTTGTTCCTCTATAGCATAAGCAAGTAATTTAATATCCTAAAATGTCAGATTTTTTATTAAGAAAACAGTGAAAACTTTGCTGAATTTTGTATTTACACATGCAGGTCTGATTTATTTTGCTTATGCGTATGGTCTCTTTAGTTGCATCCATTTACCTATAAAAGCCTCGAGTTTATCTTTCTTTAGAGCTGAGTAATATTCCATTATGTAAAAATACCACATCTTTTTTTATCCATTCCTCAATTGACAGGCATTTGGGTTGCTTCCATGACTTAGCTATTACAAATTACTCTGTTATAAACGTGGGTGCACGTATATTGCTGTGGTATGATGTTTTTAGTTCTTCTGGAAAAATACCCAAAAGAGAAATAGCTGGGGTGAATAGGACAAAATGAAATGGAAGTCAATTCTCACCATAAAACCCTCTACGTAGTAAACTATTAATTTTCAGGTATTTGTCATAGAGGCATCAGAAATGATCATATATAGTTATAAATGGAAATAAGATGGGATCTAGGGCCATGTATGTTTTTCCCCTCTGTAAAAAACAAAATAGGTTCATTTATAGAAAATAAGAACTTAGAAATGTACAAAGGAGAAAGTTTAAATCATCTATAGACTCATTTTTCAGAAATGATAGCGCTAACAAGTCTTTTCTTTATGACCCATTTGCTAAGTATTATACGTATATATATACATATATTGTATACTATATATAGTTAGTTAGGTAGTTAGTTTCTACATTGGCCTCTCCCAAAGTATACTACTGTGGCTTTTATTCTACAAAGACATTAGTGATTTTTCCTTATCATTTAGAAAAATGAGATAGAGTTTGGGTGGTCAAATGTGTTGGAAATGTTTTCAGAAAGCATAATCATAATTCATAAATAAAATATTTTAATATATTAATGAGTATTGTTATTCTTCAAATTGAGACTGAAACATATAGCATGTCCGAACATGGATGACATTTGTTAAGCAAATACATATTCAGTTCATTTAGAACTATTATTTCATGCAACACAATTTTCAACACTTTGCTACACCTGTTTTTATGTGTTTTTGCAGTTTGCATTTTAAGTATTTTATTACTTTCTTTCAGAAAAGCATACTTAATGCCTCTGTAGTATTCCTTTATAATTCCAGTAGTATTTTTAACAAGGTAAAGCACTCACTTAGAATGTATTGTATCACTGTTGAAAGCTTCAGATTAAAAATACCAACACTATTGCAGCCTGACAAAGCTTCATGTAGGTGCAGATGAACTGTGAGTGGGGGACAGTTGATAAAGTGTTGTGTAAAAAGCGATTCCCAGGAAAGTCTTTTTTTTTGTTGTTTCTCTAAGAGGAACTGCTTCTTGCGGTTTCACGGCTGCCTGTCAATCTGAGGCAGATGCTCGTTACTGTATCAATGATAGAGCTATAGATGCATGCCTTTTTCCTTTGTTCAAGACGATTTTGAAAGGACAATTTTTAAACAAAGTTATCTCCACTAGGAAGTTGCAAGGAGGATGCTTAGGAAAATTTATTCAGACAGGCATTTTAATCAAAGAGGTATTTGTTAGAAATGTGCTTCAAAGTATACTTGGCCAAGTCATACAAATAGCAACTTTTTTTCCTTTTTGAGCTCTAGCCCAAGGCTTTAGAAATGAGTTATGAATGTAAATAAATACAAATCAATAGGAGTTCTGTTTTTATTATTTCTCAGGGAATTTCTCTACAGTTTGAGAGCAACTTGATGCAAGTTCAGCACATGATTAAGTTTAACCTTAATCCTGAGCCAGCAAGATTGGCTGGATTCTATCAGGGAGGGATGTAGATTTACTCGGACACATTTTAATTGGCATTTATGCAACATGTACACACAGATGCTGAATTCACTGAGAAATCCTGAGTGCCATCTGTTTAACGAGCTTTGCCCTCTATCTCAGCACATGATAAAAGAGGACCAGATCCACTAGGTTTCTTCATATATTTATCTTACATTCTACAACATTTTGAATGACCGCCCTATTAATGTGCTATTCTCTTAGCTTTTCCTGTATGAGAAATTGAAAACATGTTATTTTTTCTTTCTCTTTATACACATAGTTTTCTGTCTTCTCTTTCCCTTAGTGAAAACATCACCTTTATGAAGAATCTTTTTCTAAGTTTTGCAAACTTTTTTTTTTTACTTTAATTTCTTTGCAAAACAGCTAACATGGCTGTATATTCAGAATTAAAATACTTTTAAAATTTAAATTTATTTTAATAGTAAATTTAATGTTTCCACATGTAAAAGAAAAAATTTAAACCACCATTTTTATCCTTGATAAAGTCTAATATATAAATGAACTAATCTTTGAAGAGTATTCTGTTTTTCCTTCCACATCTAATAGAAACTCTCGGTTGGATCCAGTTCAAAATGAAAGTTAGTTACCTTTCCTGGAAGACTTGGTGCAGACAGAAATCCCCAAATGATCTGCATAATCTGGCCTTGAAGGGATCATATGAAAATTAATTGGAACATGCTCCCCTTGAACTATGCAGCGCTCTGTTTTTAATGTTATTAGCACAAGTTAATATTACATGAAGATGGGATTTCTTTGGGAAAGTTGGTAGATGTATTTCATACATATCAGTCAGTTTCAATTCAACTGCCTTCCTCTCTCTTTGTTACCCTCTCCAGCGTACCCCCTTCCCTACATCCAGAGCAGTACTTCCCGGTTTTCTGCCTTTACTCTTATTTTTATTCATTGTTTATTAATTTTGTATTTTTAATGTTTTTCCTATAACAGAAATCATGTGATATTTAATTTTCTGAGTCTACTTAATCTGTTAACATGATGTTTTAAAAATTATAGTAAGATGCTCTAGGTATATAGCTCAGTGGTAGAGCACTTACTTAGCATGCATAAGGTTGCAGGTTCGAGCTCCAACACAGCAATAAAACCATGAGGTTGAAAATACACATTCAACATAAAGTGAAAACTTACACTTTATTGGTGAGGTGCTACAACATTCATCAGAGTAACAGCTATGCTTTCCAGATGTAGTACAGCTTTCACCTAAACATACACACGCGCACGCGCACACACACACACACACACACACACACACTCACACAACATGAAATTATTTTTTGTGCTTTTTCCTCTTTAGGTAGTCAGTCTTAAGGATGCTGTCACTTGCCAAAGCTGTCATGATAGAATGAGCCCTTTATTGGCTCAATATAGACCTTTTATCTCTGTGGCAGCTAGAGATTATGATGACATTGTCTTCAACCTTAATTCATGAGCCTATGAATGAAATTCTTGAGCTTGAAAGAGTTTCAAAACTGAAAGTAAACCAAGAGAGGTAGTGTCAAATTTAAGTGATTGTACCAGGAATGAGTTCAGTTAGTTTCCTTGCGTGGTGAGTGCTTAATACAGTGACACTACCTACTAGATTGGTATAATTGTCTTCCCAGCGCTGGATTCTGGGTGCTGATCTCAGGGCAAAACTGTAGAATAACTAAAGCCTCTGTACTGAATCCCCTTCCTCACACCTGGGGCTGCCAGAGACTTTCCATCTAATCTCTACTTTCAAGTGCTTCAAAAATACAAAATCATATAAAAAATTTTAAGCAATTTTTAAAAGCTGGAAGCTCTTTGTTATCGTTATAATCTATTCAAATTGTCACTGGGTAATGACAATCTAACTGGAAGTCAATGGACTTAAGCTATTGGGGTTATTACAACATTTCACCAATTACTTAGCATTTAGAAACTCAATTTTTCCATCCATAAAATGAAGGAGACTTGGACTAAAAAGACTTCTAAATTCCTTTTAAATAAATTACTCAAAAATTCTAGATGATAAATTTAAGTACAGTAAGATGACAGTGTACACACTAAACTGCTAATCTTTTATCTGAATCTAGATGTAGCTGGTGTACAACTTGAGAATATATCCCTTTGCTTTTAAAAGGAATCTCAGTTATTCATTGAAAACTCACGTTTGAAACAGTCAGCTAGGGCCAGGCCATACCCGGGACAATGAGGAAGGAGGATTGCTGCAAGGCCAGTTCAAGGCCAGCCTACATTTATGTAGTAAGTTCAGGGCCAGCACAAAGTATATAGTGAGACTCTTATCTCAAAAAACAAAACAAAACAAAAAACCAAACAAACAGCCCCCGCCCAAACAGTCAAATACTATTTACAGCCTTCCTCCTAACTAGTACTAAATCCTGTAACATATAATCCCATCTCCTACATGCACCCCATGAAACTTTTATTTCACTTACTAGCCTTAACAGGCTAACTTGTTCACATTCTCTATTTACATCTACATTTTCTTATGTACAGACTGCTGGTCTTTGAGGCTGAGGTAAGAGAGGGGAATCAGGTATAGGCTTATTTACTTAGTATAAAAGATGACTGAATAAAGAGATAAGCCGATGTAGGGCATGGGGAATGAGAGAAAATAATATTTTTGTAAAGTTTAGTTGTAGGCATATATTATCAGGCTTTCAACGAAAGGAAGTGAAATAGGATTACCTCAAAGTTAAAATTATCTCAAGATATATTTCAATTTTGACTGTGGCCTGGAAGATTAAGGTATGAATTTCCTTTTAATAGTAAAGATGATAAAGTGTCACGTGTCTTCTTAAACTACTCAGATTGGAGGCAGTATTTATGTATTGAAATATTAAAAACAGTTTTAAGTGCAGAAAGGCTTTCATAATTCAGCAGTTTATTTAAATGTGTTCAGTAGCTCATTTTCTAGCTAGTAAGGCACAAAGGAAAAGCTACTAACAACTATTAACTTAGTTCTTATGTCTGTACTTCTATTTAATTGCTACATTGATAACAACACTGAATTTATGCCACCCTACGTTGTCAGATATTTTAACTGGCAATCATATTCAATAGCCAGATCTTGTTCTTACTGAAATGTGGCAATATATTTCTCTCAACTATTACTTAGACCAATTAATCACAGTTGCAGTAGCTGGTGATTATTATTGTTTGCGAGTAAAATACGTACCTGAATCAGTCACCATGCGGCGTGGCGCTCCTTTTCTTTCTTCCCCCATATTTAATATCTTCTGCAGCACATCTTTGATCTCCTCCAGGCCTGGCTTAAATGCCTGTTGGTTGTGGCTTTTCGTTTATTGCTCATGATGCATTTTTAATTTTCATTTCTTTTGAATTTTTTCTTTCTAAACAGAGAAGTCTTATCACTTTTAACATTTTAATGGTTAGACATCATTTTTTGGTTAGTTATGATAAAATTAGTAATGTTTAAAATACTACACTTTCAGTCTGAAAAATTAAATATAAATATTTTTCTTATGTAAATGTTGTTCATTAGCTTTTTGTGATATTTTAGAAACTAAAGAGGACTTTGAGACTCAAGTATACATAAATCAAGTAAAATTAGTTCTTAAATGCTGACCTTGACAACTCAAAAGGAAAATGTATTTTAGAAGATGAGGTTAAGAAATGCTGCTCCATTGTTTACGATATCCTTCTGTTAAATGATATGTTTCCAAGATTGTTGTATGTTTGCGTAAACTTCCCTTTTATAACAGTGACTTAACACTAACAAGCAAACAAAAATAACATAGAGAAATATCACCGAGATTAGGAGCAACAAAGGGTTGCAATTTTTATCATTGCCTGGCTTTTGTTATTAGGTCAATAAAGCATTTTACATTTTGTCATGCTTTTTGGTAAGCTCATAAATAATCTTTCTTATGACTCAAGTTTTTGCTTCTTAAAACCATGGGATTACTCCCTTGTGTGCTTAAGTCCTCATCTCATAATCATAGGTCATTATCAACTAAAAGTAACCATGCATTTAAAGTGGACCTTTCATTTATTTACTTCAGGATATCTGTTAAAAGAGACAGGAAACCCTGCTTTGACCGAGAAAGAAAAATGTTTCATAATTCCTTTAGTAGAAAAATGTAATCATTCAGAGTTATTGATAAAGTAAATCTCACTTTAAAAATAAATGTGAATATTGGTCACATAGATTTTAAGTGAAACCAAACTCTTTGAGAACAAATTCATATTAAGTCTATAAACTTCAAATTAACTTAGCATCATATTTAACAATAATGAATTTTGTGCTGTAGAAAAAGCATTCTGTCCATAGGAAGCTATACATTGATTTTGGGAATCACAGTTTAGTGATTATTTTAAATAACAGTGTTACCAAGCATGTCTTCTTTAGACACATTTAATTATTCATAATTGCAACTAAGAAGGTTATGGACTATTAATAACCTGGTATCCTACAGGTTCTTCTAATAATTTATAAAGTATGCATGATTAAAAATTTATAGCTAAAATGATTGTTTTTTAATTACTTTTTATTGATATTCTTCCTTAGATACTGATATAGAGAGGAAACTTACATTATATAAATGCCAAGCATCTATGAACTATTTGGAAAACAGTTTTACCAACACTTTGAAAGTACAGGCAAAAGTTTAATGATGATCAGAGATTTTATTGACCAGTTATAAACTCGTCTGGTTGAGTAGAAACAGAAATGCCTTTCGGTGCTTAGCAAATGAAGAGAGTGAAGAAATACTCAAGAAAGCAGAAGTTATAGCTGCTACTTGAGGAAAAACAAAGCCTCACACATTTCATTTACAAGCAATTTTGCGACTCCAACTGGGCATCATTAAAGAGGAAAAGTTGACCCAAAACTTACGAGCATTGCAAAGAAAGTCAGAGGTTTCTTTGTGTTTTTTCCCCCAAAGTTACTAATGGTTTTATAGTTCTTTAAATTGCTTATAAGATATTTTCAAAACCAGTTCATCTAATCTGGTTGTAGGCCATTTGTGAATTGTTATAAGCAGAGGTCTTAAAATTTCCAGATAAAGCATTCATTCCCCTTCACTCCGTTCCACTGAGTTCTCACTTGTCTGCGTCCCATTTTGACAATTGATCACATTAACATTGTTCTTCCATGGCTGGGCTGTAATGATGGACCATGCTCAATAAAGATAATGATTACATTTGGTTTGAATGATTTTGTTTTAAGTTTTCCATGTAGGAAAGTCATACACAGGAACACTAGTGAAATATAAGAAATGTAATCAAAATTTTTCTCAATGTAGTTCATTGTACTTCATTTTTGAGGCCCTTTAAATGTGGGCCATTTTGATCAGACTTCCACTGTAGCAGGGATGAGTGCTCACCTCCTGGAAGCAGAAGACTGGATTAGTGGGGTGGAGGTCTTACTCAGTGCGGTGATTGCTGAGAGAGTGCCTATAAATTTCAAAGGTTACAGACATGCTAAGATTACATTTTTCAGCTTTTTGTTCTGATAAACATGGTTCGAAGAACTAGTTTCCCTGAAAATGTACTTACTGCAGAATTCCCTTTTCCTATCTTGACTTTTATTGCTTTATTGAGAGACTCAATCTTTTTTTTTTTCTGCTCAGAACTGGGGAATTGAACCCAGGATAAACAAATACTCTACCACTGGGCTACATCTCCAGATATACCCTTCCTTTTCATTTTATTTTAAATTTTGAAGCAGGGTCTCATTCATCTACCCAGGCTGCCCTGGAACTTGCTATCTTCCTAGTTTGGGTCTAAGGAGTAAGTGTGCTTACAAGTGTGCACCGCCAAGCACAGCTGTACTGGTGCATTTTCAGACAGCACAGCAATATGGCCACAATTTTTTACTATCCCAGAAAACTGGAATAGAGTGGGCAATAAGAACAGAAATAGATCTTTGAAGCATAAAATCATATCGCAGGGGGACAAAACTGCATGGAAATTAGAATGGAGATACAAATTCAGAGAAAAGTGAGCAATGTAAAACTTACAGTGTAAGACAGATTATGCACACATGCAATTGCCCCCAGAAGGTTCCTCATCTGCCATGGAGGAAATGGTTCCAGGAACACTAAAAATACCAGCATGCACAGAGGTTCGGGTCCCTTATGCGAAGTGGTGTAGTATGAGCACATAATCTATATTATCCAGCATACTATAAGTCATCTTTACATTATGTACCTAATACAATGTAAGGTTATGTAACTTCTTTAAAACCGTACTATTTATGGAATAGCAACAAGAAAAAGTCTGTCTGTGTTTGGCAAAATTGCAATTATTTGCTAAAAATTTTGATCTCTAGTTAGTTCAATCTGTTCATGCAAAGCCCAGGGATAGGAAGGGCAGAGTGTATAACTAAAGGTTTAATGTGGACATTCAGTCATGGTGGTCTTTAGAGTTCACTGAATTCTCTTAAAAGAGCCACACAACATAGTGTACGATATGATTTACTCTAGAACCTTGTGGGTCCATTTGTGCAGAGTGTTTCTCTTTCTTCCCCTCGCCCTCCCTCTCCCAGATTGTCACTCCTTCCTCCCATTCCTCTCTCCCTCTATTTTTTGTGTGTTCCTTTCTTGCACTTGAAATCATTTTTTTTTAATTTTTAAGAGAAACAAACAAACAAAAACAATTCATTTTTCATAACATCCTTTAGATTCTTTACTTTAGTTCTTGACATAATTGCTACCGGCCACATGGGAAGTTCTCCCAGGCCAGTTTTATAGAGGTTGTTTCTCTTCTCTCATGTCTTGTCACCAAGCTTTCTTAGTTTCATTGGGTGTTCAGCACGAATTTGACCCATTGACTCCACACAGTTGGGTGCAAGCACACTGAAATCGGCTTGGTGCTTCTCGAGGTCATTGGGAACTTCCCAAAGTCCATGTGGCAGACCCCTGTGTAGGAGGGTGTCTCCTGCACCTTTTGTAAGGCAGAGCGAAGGTCCATCCCATCTCTTGCAGCCGCCCTTCCTCAGCTATGGTAGTGGATTTCAGGTGGTCCTGAATCGTGAGTGCGTTAAAGTGCACCAAGCCTCTCTTCTCTGAGCCAGACACAACCAAGAAACAGCCAAAGTGTCCTATCATTGCCTCCCAGCCTAGCTATAACTCTCCTGAATGTGGACTAACCTCCTCCTTTGTTGATTCCGGGTATTTTGCACTTATTAAATTCACCTAGGTCATTACACCCATGGTGTTGTAGCATGGACTCTCCCTCCACGGGAGCCATGCCATTTCCATTTTGTGCTCTACAACATGACACAAAGATAATATGTAAGACTCATAATTCACAGTTTTACTTTGATAGAGTATTGTTTATTTTATTATTTTATCATGTTCAATAATTTTTTCTATGGTTTCTAATACTTCCTGAGGAGGCATGAGTTGTGTGTTGCATAAAGCATAGCTACTGGGAAAGGCAGCATCGTTAATAAGGGTATAAATTTATTTTCTTTTCTACTTCAGTTCATAGTGCCTTTAGTCAGGGCTCGTTAATGGGATTCCAGGACTCAGCAAAAGGAGGCTTTAAACCTTGGCTGCCAGAGAGCTGAAGGCTGAGTGGACTCTTCCCGGAGCTCTGCAGTTTGTGAGGCAAAGGCGCTCACACAGGCACACGCCTGCATGTTTGTTACGCCCTGGGAGATGGAAAGCCCTGTTAGGCAAGCAGCATTAGTATTCTGAAGCCCTGGACAGCCTGCGATAGGGGAAGGTGCGAGGAATGAACAAATCTGAAAGTTACTATGTTCGGGAATAGTAGTGGTGAGTTAGGGCAGATTGAACCTTTTCGTTCAGATGATGTGTCCGTGTGTGTGCTCTTTACAGTTGCTTTTCCCTATCACTGAAGTATTCCTTTCGGTTTTCTGAGGAAAATGTTATAATTGGAAACTTTATTTATGCTGCACAAAGATACGTTGGTGAGTTTTTTCTTTAACTTTTTTAATCCAATAGTTATTTTCACTGGTTCTCCACAATTGCTGGGGAGGTTTTAATGAGATCATTTTAAACAGTGAAGACTTTTCTCCCTTGAGTCTGTTAAGCATTATACATCCTTCTCCCAGCTCTCCTGTAAAATTTGAAAACTCCCTCTAGCCCTTCCCCCAGGCATCAGAGGATAAAGAAGCACTGTGTGCCCCCAATACAACTCTTGTTTCACAGCAAATATTTAAATTAGATACTATTCTAGACTTTTTCAGGCACTTATAAATTATGTATCTTTATGAAAATAGTTGTTGCTGAGATATAATCCTGTATGTGTCCAGTAGCTCAGTAACAGCTGGGTTCTTTCATCAACTGACTTTATGTTCTCATTTGCTGTTGAAGTGGGAACAAAGAAAGTTTCCGTTAAATTATATAAATTTATGATTTTATGGGCTGTCATAGTGTTGCTCAATTCTCAGCCGTTATTTGAAATGCTAGGAATGACACTCCGCCACAGCGCGTCCTCCCCTGGCTGTAATTGGACATGGTAAAGGAGATAACCACGAACGAGACAATTTCAGGTCTGGGTATTTTCTAGAAAGTAGTGTTCTGTACTAAAAGGTCATGTTGTAGCCAACAGAATTCAGATTAAGATCTCAAATGTATCACTTACTGGCTGCACACCATAGACCTCTACGGGAGCGGGAGAAAATCATTTAACTTTACCTACCGAGTAACTTCCCCTGTCTGTGAGATGTGATGACAGTCTCCACCCAGGCTATGCCCTCACTGTGAGCACTGGCTGCATTAGCACCTAGGTAGCGCTCGGAATGCTGTGGGCACTCGGCATGAATGCAATGACTGTGATTTGTGGTTCTTGTTATCTTGTTATTGTCTCTTAGTAGTAGCGACTTTCTAGCCTCTGTGCAAAGGACACTGGATCTAGCTTCCCCTATGAGAGCACCCCCTGACCCCACTGTGGAAGTAAAACAGGATATATTTTATCGATTTTCCATGCCAGTTTCTTCTCAGTTTCAACTGAAGAAAATCTTCTGTTTTTCTGTTTATCTCTCTTTATTTGTGACACATAGAAAAGAGGACCTGAAATAAATGAATGTCCTGAAAGATGAGACCAGGTCTCGTTTATTGGTAGCTGTCACTAACAACCATAATGATGCATATTTTTGTTGAATGAATGAATTTCAGATAACATCTCTAAGTATTTAGAGATGTGGGATTTTTTTCAGGGAATTTTACACAAGGTTAGAGAGTTTGCATATTTCTAATAATTATAAGCTTTCCAATTATTTTTAATGGTGCAATAAAATTGAATAAGCTACTGATTTTCTTACCCCATATGCTTTCATTTGCTACTAATTCTTTTACTGTTTAAATTTAAATTATGACAATACTAGGAAATATTCCATAGTATTCTGAGTTTACTTCATTCAGCAAACATATACTTGAGTGAGTTAATTTTTTTATAAATGTGTATAGCATCACATCATATCAGATTAATGTTTTATATATATATATATATGCACAAGTACTTATTCATAGACATATAGAGTATAGTCACCTATATGAATGAATATGTAAAATAGATTTTACCAATTTTTGAACCTTTCAGTTAGAATATATGTATCAAACACAATTAAAATTTTTCATCTTTATCATTGTACTACAGATTAATTGATCAACTGTTCTACCAGTTAGCAATTGAGATTTAGAATATAGCAACATTAAGGTCTAAATAAATCAAAAGCAATACTTCACTAAGTACTATGGGGCAGAATTTAGAGACGTTATTTATTTATTTAAACACAGAGCCGTGCTATGCAGTTAAGGTTTGAACTCATCATGTAGCCTAGGCTGGTTTGAAACTCATGACAGTCCTCCTGCCTTGGTTGACCGGGTGATGGGATTACGGGGATCATATCCCTTACATTCTTAAAGCATGCCTCCTTTTAAATAAGGATCTCCTGTGTCCCATCTTCATGGGAGCATTTACTTATACGTTTTCTGTATATCCTTCTATACATTAAAAATGGCATTTTCAATTATTTAAACCAGAAAGCTGGATATTGTTTTTTGTATCATTTTCTCTGGCCCATTTTGCCCCTCAAGAAGTCAGTTTGATTTTCTTTTTTGTTTTGTGATGTTGAATTTTGGTTGTTGTTGTTATTGTGAGGTCTTGTTATGTTGCTGTGACTTAAAAAATCCTCGCACTTCAGGATCCTTCACCTGGGGCTATCAGTATATGTTACCACGCTCAGCTCCTCTGTCTGAACTGAACCTCCAGAACAAACCTCTAATCTTCCCCATTGGTCCAAAGGCAGTATCACTGTAAGATGGTGTAAAAATCATCCTTTTCCTTTCATTAACAAAATAGGTCTCAGGTGGTCTTTCCACTTGCATTCTTACCTACGTCTATTTTATTCACAAAGCAACTAGACTGAACATTGAAATATAATTCTATCATGTAACTACTTTATTTAAGACGTGGGTTGTCCCGGCCTGCGGGTAGTCAACGAAGGCTCCTAATGAGAGGGGGAGTTGGATTATAGGGAGACAAGAAGAGACACGAGAAATGGAGGCAAGACAGGATTCTGATCAAGCCTCGTTTATTGAACGGAAGTCTCGGGCTTAC
>PVLD010000696.1:56913-254795 GCA_004027595.1 Dinomys branickii
TATTACATCATTATAGGAAGTTGACCGTATATGGAAGTTGTTACATAAGATGTTACATAACTACAGGAAGTTGACCATATATGGAAACCGAAACTAAAATTTCAAGATGGCTGGTAGCTTACAAAATGGATGCAAACTGCAGGTCTCTCAGCAGTACAAGATGGATGCAGACCGCAGGTCTCTCAGCGGTCTCCCACAGTGGGTGATGGTAATTAAAATGTTAAAAGCTGACCCTGGCCATTGCTGTGAACCTGACCCACTACCCAGGATATCTCATTCAGTTTCTTTTAACAAAAGTTTTCTACCGAACCTGGATTACTTCCTCCGTTATAATGTACTACTCTGATAAACAAATACAATGTGAAGGTATCAATATGTAATACAACAACCACAATTAATTTCCTATCACCTTGTCCGAAATTCTGGATTGCTTGTATTGTTTTTGTGTTATTTTGTAAATGTATGTGTGTTTGTTAATATGCTTTCGTTCTTTTATCTTTAAAATAAAAAGAAAAAACAATGCACCACTTTAGGGTAAGTTTCCCTAATTTTTCAGGTTTCAGTGTAACTGTTACTTCATCCACAGCTCCTGGTGTAAATTGTACTTCTTATTACTCTGTCGTATGACATCCTATTCTGTTCTTGCTGAGCGGATCACAACTACATGGTATTGTGTCTCTGTGTGTGCACTTGAATATGGTCTGTCTACTGTCTGTACCTCAAGTACCATGAACATAGGATTCATGTCAGTTTAATCTGACATTTTGTATCCACTCCCGACACATCAAACGTGTTCTAAACCTTCACGGAGTGCAAACTGTGTCTTGGGCATTTGTCTGGACACTGAGATGTGGAGGTGATGAAGACAAATTCTTTGTTTTCATGGAGCTGACTTCAGATACAAAGAATCAGGCAACAAATACAGAAGTAAACTCATTTGACTGCAGACCCTTTTAGTCCATGGCACTACATGTAAAGTTGATCTTACAAAAGAAAGAATGTGCGCCTGTTTTACCTTAATTAGGACCCCATAGCTCAGAAAGCCTCATTTTGTCTGTGTTTTTTTAACCCTGTCAGGCTACTCCTGAGTGTGACTTTTGCTCTGGCACTGGAAACCCGCATCAATGGCATTCTTTGTCCTTTCCATTTGTACTGGCAGCTGGGAGATTTGGCAATTCCTTACACAGTGACTAATAGCAATACTTCTTTGCAGATGTAATGCACCATAAAAATGGCAAGTCCTGTATAAACATTAAATAATTAGCTCTCATAATAACACTATTAAGATAGAGTGTAAAACTTTGTTTTGTATGGAAATAACTGAATGGTTGTGAATATACCTATTAGAATCACTGGGTAGTGAAAAAACTTTGTTGTGATTCTGAGATTTTAGACTTCTGTTTTGTAGTTAATACATATCTACAAATAGTATAGGCCTATAAAATTTTGTGCTAAATTCTAAACTTTTTATTTCACTTAAACTTTACTTTCAAGTATGTAAACTGCAAACATCTAACAAGCTACTGAAATCTTTAAAAGAAAATATATGATTTTTGCCATCTGATTTATTTTGGTAATACACTTTTTATGATGCCCCAGATATTGAAGTCCACTGAATGGTAGCTAGTTAAATGTGTTTTTTTTTTTGCAGTACCAGGGATTGAACTCAGGACCTTGTGTTTGCCAGGCAAGCGCTTATTCCACTGAGCTATATCCCCAGCCCTAGCTAATTAAATGTTGATTCTTGTTAGTGCATACTTTTTTGTAGGTGTATGGTGGATTTAAGTTTCAGCCTAATGTGACAAACTTTCATTTTTCTTGTTTTGATGAATTAGTGCCATTTAATAAATACTGAAAAGCATCCCATAGCGCCGTACAGGCATCGTTATGGTGCCCACATTCCTGTAAAATGGATCTGTGCCTAAACTTGGCTCCAGTATGGAAGTAAGTCTCATCATTAAAAGACCAGACCTGACATTCAGGTTGTAGCTCAGTGATTGAGTGCACCCGCAGTACAGGGAAAGTAAAGAATATGAGCAAGGATGACCTGGCCTCATGGGTACAGCTCAGCAGAACACAGGAGCCCGCAACTGAGTTTAAGTTAGCTTGCTCTTCTGTTGTACATTATGTAAGCAAATCGTTACCAATTACTCTCACTCTAATAATAACTGCTTTTCTAACAGCGGTAGTTTGTAGTCATTTTTGAGGCTGAATGATATTTGACATCTATCTATACTATGTGACTTTCAAAATGTATAATTTTTGAATTAAAAAATGTTCTGTCTTCCTAAAATAGAGCATAAGGGGTTTGTGAAGCCTTTGGAATATCTAGTTAAAAAAAAAATAAGTGCTTCTCCAGGCATATTTTCTTCCAGCGTCTTAACCAAAGCATAATTTAAGGTTTAAAAATAAAATGACATGGTATAAAATCTACAAGTAGAAGACGGCATCATTATTTAAGAATATTCATCAGTAAATTTAAGTCAAAGTTTGAAAAGTAAATATATACTTTTTAGGCAGTAGCCACCATAACTTTATAGAAAATCAATGTTTACATGTATTGCTTAAAAAAACTCATTAGTATTAGAAGCTGGTGATGTAAGACACAAATGCTACATAGAATATTTTTCACATGGTGTCAATTTGTGTTTTCATTTTTGGTGGGTTACCTTTCTGTATATTTATCTACTTGTTTGAATATTTTTGAAAATCTGGGATTATTGATATATTTTAAGGAACTTGAAGAAGTTTTAAACACTTTGGTTCTCCAAGTAACACTTCATATTTCTGAGTAATGATGTGAGTTAAAAAGTAAAAATTCAAATTGTTTAGATAAGCAAGTACTGTCTTCTCATATCCCAAAATGTCTCGCACAACAACATGCAATTATATTACCTCACCTGACAACACAAACCTTGAAGTTGTTTTATGACAGGTACTGCCATCTTATATATACCTCATTGTGAGAAAAACACAAGGATTCCGCCCAGAAGCAAAGTGTGTTCTCAATGCAGACGTGTTTAATGAAAGCATGACAGTTATTTTAAAATCAAATGGTGCTTCATCATGTCAGCATGTAAACTGGCATTGAAAAAGAAGCCTAGAAATATTGCAAAATTGTGTAATGTATCATCTATTGAAAATTAAAATCTAGGTAAATCTTTAATAGTTTTTGAGAAGAAATGGTACATGAAATGAAGCCGTGCCATTACTGAGGACTTAGACAAGAGTGCGTTTTAGGAAAACACTTCATCATTTACTTTCTTCACCAATGTGCTCTACTTTTTAATGATTTTATTGATTTTTTTCTTCTTCTAATCAACATATTTTACTATTTGCTACAAGGGTTCATTGATAGGTAGACTTTTAAGTGAAAAAAGAAAAAGAAGCAAAACAGATCCCCAGACTGCGTATTATCTTCCCTGGTTTCCCCCACTACGCCCACTTCTAGTTTGAGGTCCATATGTAATTAAAATGCTTATTATTTTTCAATCTGGTCAGTCATTTTGTAGTTGAAATAAGAAAGGAATCATTGATCAGAAGCAGCACATCATATAATTCTGAGTCATGAATGCTGATTTTGAATACGTTGTTGAAAATATGAAGTAGGCTCTTCCAAGTCTGGAAAAATCTGAGAAAATGCAGATTATATAAAACACATCCATATTAGTGTTCAGGAGGAACATTTATCATTTAGCTTCTGTTTCACTGGAAGGGGTTGATATATTAATTTTAGTATGATACTTCCAAACACAGTGTTAAAACCAGACAGATGTTCCACTGAACAGAGAAATATCCTTTGTAGACTGAAGATCTGAGTTCTTCCTCAAGCGCTACCTCTGTCTACCTCTCATTTGTGCGGTGACACTAACAAACCCATGTTATTACAAGCCAGTGTGAGGGGTGAGTGAGTGGAGACTAGGCAGAGTATGTAACGGTAGAAACATTCCTTAAGCATCAGCCATTGCTGAAATCTTCATTATAGCTGACCTTATCTTTATTGTTCTGTTTATATCTGTGATCTCCTTTCTCTCTTCCCCTAAAACAATTTAATGTATTAATGTCTGAATGAAAATGTTTGGGCCACACATGCTTCTAACTACCCTGAGATTCTGTGATTCATGATGTTGAAGGCATTGTAATTCACAAATGTTCACTTTACGATTAGGGAATAAAATTAATTCGAGAGCACTTCAGCCTACTAGGACTGGATAGTTAGGTGACTGCAGTGCAGTGACGTGCAGTCCTCAGTAAGCCAGCCCTCTGCTATAATGGTGTGAATCTGCTGGAAATACAATGGTTAGACAGGACAGTCACATTTTGTTTTCAGCTTTTATTTTTATTAGTGCATCATTTCACTACATGATAGTTATGTTCTTCATGGGATGTTACACAATGATAATATGGTTTAAGAAAAACAAGGATAAGCCTGCTGTAGTGCCACATGCCTATAATTCCAGCACTTAGGTGGCTGAGCCAAGTGGATCTCCACAAGTTCAAGGCCAGCTTGGGCTACCTAATGAGCTCAAGGCCAGTGTGAACTCTGAACTACACAGTGAGTCTCTGTCTCTACCCCGGCCCCTCAAAAGCAAACAATGCATTGGAGTTCAGGATACCTGTGTTTCATTTTGATTTTTGCCACATAACCCAGACTAATGGCAAATGTCTTAGGACTCATTTTCCTCCCTGTGATGGATTTGATATTGTTGAATACTCCTGACTGCTATATAATGCTATATTTGTTTCAATTCTTAAACTTTTACAATGCTTTCCATTTTTTTTTGTTTTTACAAATATTAATGCCTCTCTTGGACTTGGAAGAGTTTAGCTATTACTTTCTGTGTGTCTCATATCTTCTATTATGCAGATAGTTTTCATGCATAATGTCAAATTTTTATTTTCTGGAAACATGTTTATTTATTCTGATAATTAAAATCGGTGTAAAGCTTTAGAAAAATTATATACTATCTTTTGTTTTAAAGGATTAATTGCAGCTAACATTTTAAAAGACAAACTAGGAGATTCAAAGATTCAATATTTGTATTTTTCTCTAATTTAACTATGAAAAAATGAAAAGCTGTCAAACTAAAATAAAATTGCCCAAGTATGGAAGACACATAATGTCGTTATAATATTGTAGTGATGTGTATTGTTTAACACTATTTTGGGTGACATTTATTGAGTATACTGTAAGATTCTTTGGTCTTTTTATAACAGTATTAAAATTTCTTTTGGAAAATTTATATTTTAAATGCTCACTATTCAAATCAAGAAACAATGGAAAATTGATACTTAAAGAAGAGATTAGAGGAAAAAATAGGAAGTTTTTCAAAAGATCTGTAGTGTGGAATACTCAGGGGTGCTACCTCTTCTTCCATGATGCTGCCAATTATTTAAATTTCATTTTTACTTTAATAACAAATACACAAATTACAAAATTGAACAAATTCACTACACTCTGATATCATTTTATAGTGTGACACTACTTTTTCTCAGCAGGAAATGTTCAATACAAGTGTAAGGAAGAAATACTGCTTTTAGAAAAAAGAAGAAAATCCTAAATTCATAATTTATGCAGGATTGCCTGTAGCCATATGCAATACTAGTTTTATGCTCTACAGCTGCAAAAATAATTACATGAACATTATCTAAGCAACAATCTTTAATGGATTACATTTTGTAAGCTTTTCATTATATACTGTAAAAGCACCAATAACAGAGTAAATGGGGAAAAGTTTGATTTATCTGACTTAGAACTTTGATATATTTTTTCAGGACATTTTATTATTCATTGGTTTATTTGAGATATGATCTCAATTTGTACGTAAGATGTAGTATTAAAAAGTTGGTATAAGCCTAGCAGAGAAACAAAGTGTGGCAAATTATTTACTTTTATTTGATAAGTATTTTGATATTGGGTGTTCCCGAGGTGTTGAAACTTTTCAAAGATGTTATCTTAAGTTACAAGTTAGAGCCAAAAAAAGCACATGCTGCTTGCTAGGGTCAAGTCACCTCCTTTTTCCATAAACTTTGCATAATATTTTCAGTAAATCCTTAACACCTAGTAATAATATGAGCTTATTAATATGAAAGTCTTCATGCTCTATTATTTTATTATGTAGTAACAGTAGCCAGAGTCTTCAGTTCAACAAAGTTTATTTTTGTGTCAATATGTTTTATTAGTAGCTTCGAGAATTAAGGTTAGAATTACAATAGATCAATGCAAGTAATATTTTCCTCTTTGTTTTTTTCTTTTACTATTCTTTCCAAAGATAAAGAAGCATGAGTCCTGCTTCAAGTAGAAGTTTTCAACAATTAACATACTCATATTGTGCTTAGTTTATCTCAACAGGCAAATTAAAAGCAGAGCTTTGCATCATATTATGGCTTCCTCAGATACAGCACATAGTACAGAGCAGGGACGTACAAAGAACTTACAAAAGGAAATCTGAGCTTTTTAAATCTATAAATATGTTTGAAGTGTCAAAACCAAAAATGTCTTTTTAATAATAGCATATAAATTTTAAACATTGTAATGTTTTATCTAGAAAGATACATTAAAATCCCAGTGGAATGGATAGACCTCCATGCAGTGTGCAATTGTATCAACAATTCAGTTCAATTGTAAAGGTAAATAACGTTTGGCACTCAAAATTTGCACTTATCATACCATTAATCTTTTAAAGTATTCTCTGAAGTTATTAAAATGGTCTGTAATATATTATGCTCAGAACTAAGGAAAAGTAGTATGGGAGGAGTGAACAGGCTATTTTGGAGATTTTACATTGATGTGTTTTTCTCTATTCCTTTTTTATATAAGGAAACAATAAGTAATGGGTTCAAATTACATATTAGGTAAAGAACAGAGTTGTGATCACAGACTAATGCCAAATATTTCATGAATTCTTACTATTACCATGATACTGAGTATAATGTCGTTCTACGAACTATCTTACTGGTATGTATCTGGCAACTTTACACACCTTATTTGTGAAGTACCAATTTATGTTATAATATGTTAATTATTTCATAGAATGTATATTGCATGATAAGATCCTGTTGGGATTCATGAATCACTTGTTTTCTTCTGTGTCTCATAGTTGTAAAAAATGTGGTTGTTAATGTCTTTTATTCTATGTAGAAGACATTAACCAACCCAAAAGCTTAGATCATGAATTGTAAGTGCTGCTGGTTGCATAGTAGTATTATTATTATTGGTGTCTTCTAACACTTTCCCTCATTTGATAATGAAAAAACACAGACAATGATTTTAAATATAGTCATTTTACAACTATGATAAATTTTTTTAAATATTTAAATTACGATGATGTAATCTCAATAACTTTTAAATATCTGTACATTTTCTTTCATTTATATGTATGCCTACAAGTGTCTTTATCTTTTAGAATGTTTATGTGTATATAATTTATTTAACTATAAAAAAACATCATTCTGATGCATCAAATAAGGAAAAGAAAACTGTTATATTCATTAGCCTATGGATGAGCAAAATGTAGGCAGTGCGCAGAAAAGAAACGCAAGCCTGAACGAGGCCCTAAGGTAATCAGGAAGAAATGGGGCAGCAGGCTACACTTACCTGCTGGCCGCAGAAGAATATCAAATTATGCCGCCTGTGTCTCTTTAAAGCCAAGTATCTTCATTCAGTTACAGATGTCTGGAAGTAGACACATATTGTTAAAGCTGTATTGCAGTAGCTGTAAGTCATAGTTTACTATAGTAAGTGTCTCTTCTCCTGAAGTTGAGAGATAGGGACTGTTGTATATGCTGAACGTGATGATTTAATCTTGCCCCTGCAGTACTGCGGGATGACTTCAGACAGAACCCTTCGGACGTCATGGTGGCGGTCGGCGAGCCTGCAGTGATGGAGTGCCAGCCTCCTCGAGGCCATCCGGAGCCCACCATCTCGTGGAGGAAGGATGGCTCTCCGCTGGATGATAAGGATGAGAGAATAACCGTGAGTATCTCTTTCCACAGCGGGGAATATTCGCTTGTCTCACTGTATGCGTCTTCCCCAAAGAGCAAAGGAAATCGAAGCAGGCTTTTAGATAAGACTCGCATTTTCTCATTTTCAGTTCTTTTAAAAACATATTTCAGTTCTCCCTGTATGGACATGAAAATATGTGAAAAAAACAGTGATTCATTCAGAGTTCAGTTAATGAAAAACTATAATTTCTGCTTTAATGTTTTCAAGCAAACATTTTAGGTAATTTAATTGTTAGTATAACTCAGGGCTCCTCACATTTCCATATATTACAGTTAAAATGGTTTCTTTTAAAAAATATCAGTTATATAGTTAGAGTATTTCCAGAAGTTCTCTTAAGTTACTTCAGGATTTTAAAAAATATCTTCCTGTTTTTTAAATAGCTTTTTCATTCTATATAGTTCATTATTATTTCTGAAAAATAAAATCTGAATCTTAATGATAGTTAATGACATGTTTATTTCATTATATAATACAATTGTGTGACTAGATCTAGGGGCTCAGATTCCTGCACCAATATGAATGGTAAGATCTGTAGTAAGTCTTTTTCTTCCTGACAGCACTGATTTCACTTGAGGTCCTTGCTTGTTCTGTCTTGTAAGGTATTCTCTGAAGCACTTCATTCAGCCAAGCTATCATTGGTTCTAATTGTACAGTATTCCATTTACAATTTCCTTTGATCATGTGATTTCCATGGATATGTGTCCATTGTGAATTTATTGGCCAAGTTTTAAAGTTCCCTAGGTGAGTGTGTGCATGAGGAAAAGGTCACTGATAAACCTGAGGAACAGAGTTATACGGCAGACCTTATAAATCTAATAAATGCTTGCATGATTGCTGAACAGCTAGTAGCCAGTTAGCATGGTGATTTCAAAGTAGAGAAGAATGTGGGAGAAAAAATTGTAGGGATTTTAAAAGAAAATCAAACATTTTGCTTTCTGCACCCATCTGAATTGGATTGATTCTGTAAAAGGAATTTTATAATTCTAGGAGGAGCGTGCGCTTGTCCCAATTGAACTTTAGAAACGTGTGGGAAAGTCAAATGGCAAAGCGAAAACTACAAAGCAAACTTTGCTTTCAGACAATGAAGTCAGTAGCGCAGGGGACAGAAAAGTATAGGAGTAAAAGCTTCTCTTGTTAGTGTCGATATTTCTTATGTGTTTATATGCAATTAAGAATATTTTGCCCTTAGAAAAATATTCCAAATCCCTTGAATATTATTTATAATTCCCATTTCCTTGCCTTAAAAATTTGAACATATTGAAACCTTTATTACCCTTTACTTCCCTGTGTCTTTCCACATTATCCATTTTTGCTTTGTACAAATCAGCAACAAATTCTCAACACTGAGAATGCAGTGCTTAAAAAAAGAGAGAGCTTTTGTGGACTTTATAAACAGAGCTAACTAAATAAGTACAATATAAAGTTGGCTACATTGTAAGTCGTAGAAAAATAAAATAGCACACAAAGGGGTTCATTAGAAGTTGAGCAAGACTGATGTTTTAAATACGCTGCTCGGAGAATGCCTCACCTGAAAACCTGAAAAAGAAAATGGAGGGCAGGAACGATACCCATCTAGAGAAGCTTTGGGTAAATGAGACAGTGAATTCAAAGATCTGATACTTAAAGTGCAGAGTCAGTGTGAGCTAATAGAGAGCTTAGGAGAGCTGTGTAGGCGAAGGACCAGGAGTGTGTGTGTGGGGGGGTGGCAACAGGAAGCCACTCTGCATTAGGGCCTGATCGATGTTGTAAATACTTTGGCTCTTCCTGTCAGTAAGGTGGAAAGAATCACAGGTTTCTCAGCGGAAGTTTCTGGCGTGTTGAGATCACACTACAGAGTGACAGTGTGAAAAGCAAGGAAAGCAAATAGAAGCTTTAGGAATGATCCATGCAAGAGATAAATGGTGGATTGAACTAGTCTGTTAACAGAAGTAGTTAGGAGTGGTTAGATTGTGAATATACTGTCAAAGATTGGCCCATAAAACATGCTAATAACTTGATGGAGCTTATGAGAAAAAGCTGAGTCAAGGAGAATCCTCACTGATGGGACTCAGAAAGTGGAGTTATATCTGCTATTAACATTACAGGGGTTGGGGGTGTGGCTTAGCAGTAGACCATTTGCCCGGCATGCCTGCGGCTTACAGTTTAATTCTCATTACTGAAAAAAAAAATTACAGATCTTTGGTTGAAGGAGAAGGTTTGGGCTGGATGTATCAGACCCTCAGTTTTAGACTGGTAATTTTAGAATGCTCAGAAGATATCCAAGAATATTTGTCAAATAGGCAGTTGTATGTATGAGTCAGAATTTCAGAGCTGAGGTGGAGGCTGGAGAAAAAACTAAGTTGTGGTAGACATACAAGTACTTTTTACTAATGAAAGGCTTCATTCCCAGCCTCCTTGCTCTTGGGAAGACATATTTGACTCGTTCCAGCTTTAGGACTTGTTAGTGAAACCTAAAGGCGACTGTACTTGAATAAGCCTAATGTATGCTTTTCCTATTTTCATGCAATTAGGGAAGCCCCGTGGTTTAGGTGGAGGACAAATACCTCTAGATCCAGAGCACATTGCTTATGTGCAGTTGTTTAGCGGCATCCATACCTCTGTCTTTCTGATATCAATGCACAGAAACGTAAACAGTGAATTTTTGCTGTGCTGGAAGTCACTGAGAATTTCTTGCTGCAGCATATCATAGCCTATTTGATGAACATGGGACTCACCAGTGCACATGTTTTATTTAAAATTTGGAGACTGACATCATTAAGGGAGTGATTTAGATAGAAAGGCAATGAGGTCCACTGCTTAGCTTTCAGGGAGAAGATGCAGAAAAAGCTGCAGACACTGAACAGATGCAGTCTCTGTGAAAGAAGGAAAAACCCAGTGGGCAGCCAAGCAAAGATAGTTTTTTAATGGAGTGGCAGTGACTGAGTCCATTACAGCTGGTAGCATCATTGATATGAGAACTGAAAATTGATCACTGGAGTTAGCAACCTGGTGGTCAATCATGGATGACCCTAATGAGATCTATGTCCGGGCACTGGTGGGGGCTACAGTCTCACTGAACTGGTTTAAGACAGCCTGGGAAGATTGGAACTGGACACACAGTGTACACAACTCTTTTTATATTGTATCTTATATGGCAGATAAAAAAATGACTGTAGTCTCAAATATTAAAAGATCGCAGTTAATCCACAATGTTACGTTTTGTGTACACTACTGTGTGTGTTAATATTTGTAATATTCACAGTTTAAAACCATATAGTAAATATTATTTTAAAAATAATTCTTGGAACTTCTTGCTGTAATGTACATTGAATTAGACAAAATCTTATGGTTCATGCCAAAATAAGTAATTTATTATTGAATCTTCATTTGCTTTTTCTGCATAGAGGGACACAGTCCTTTAACTAAAACATTTCAGTTCCTAGTCTCATCAGTTAGTTTAAAATCACTATAAGAAGCACTTCCAATGAGCAATAAAACCATTTAGTGTTGTAATAACCTATGACTATGAAGTGATGCCAACATGTTAGTGTATAATAATTTTAAAATCATTTAAATGTTGCCAAAATGATGATCCACAAAAGCGTTCCATATGCCAGGAAGTTGTAACATCTGAAACTTTTACTATTGCTAAGACCATCTGTGTGTTTTGTATAAATTATGACTGTTGAATTGATAAAACAGTAGAGGTAAAAAGCACATTTATACTTTAGTGGAAATGAATAAATTAAAATATCAGCAGTTTGGTTTCAAAATCACTGTTCTTATCTAGAACATAATTGGTTTTGTTTCCTTTCTTTCCTTAGGCAAAACTAAAATTGAGTAATTAAAATAAAAACTTAGATCCTAAATAGAATGCATGACATTATTTCCAGTTCTTTCCCAAGTGTGAAACTAAATTTTTAGGAGATGTTGGTTTTAGGCATTTTATTTGATTTTTCTTTTGCAAACTGTATATTCAGATGATCGTTTTCATTTATATCATTCCAACACTGTGCCAGCTGTGTTGAGTGCTGACTAACAGGAGATTAAGCCACATACTATCTTTATGAGAGGCCATTGAAGGTTGCGTGGCTATTGCAACAGTTTTGGTTATAGGAATTTCTAGAGTTCTTTAGTGTAGTAGCTTTCTTTGATGAAAATTTAAAGTACACATCTCCCAGCTGTGAGAACAAAGACACACCCTGCAAAACAAGAGCACTATGTAATTGAATTGTAACTGCACCTGTATTTTTATATTAAGTCATTTCTTTTTTACATTGGTCTGTACTTTGAGCCAAATTTTAGATCCATGATGACTACAAACCAGAAATACATAAATAGCATTTTCTTAATTTCCTATATAACAAGAGAATCTTTCAAAACTCCTTTGGCGTGCCTTTCATAGAATAAAAGGGACTTTTGATGATGTTTGTCCATAATAGTCTTTTTTGCAGACATGAGTATAATTAGAAATAGAAGTTTAATTAGCAGGCTGGATTACATTGATTGACTTTATGTGTTTGAGATTTAGTAAGAAGCATCATTATTAATAAATGAAATTTTCTCATAGATATGCCTTGGAGGACTGAAGGCTTCTTTCTGGTGTACAAGAGCACTCACATAAACATCACCAAAAGTGATGCAATTTTTCTCCTTCGTTATATTTTGAAAATATTGTATTTAAATTTAAGATATTTTCTAATGGTATGGCAAGGAGAAGGTCAGTCATCATTGGGAAAAACTAATATTACAATAATGATTTCTGACTCATTCAAAAAATTAAAGTTACCCTTGAACTAAAGAAGAAATTGCATTCAATTTAAAGTAGATATCAGAAATATTTTCCTAAAAAAAGAAATATTTTCTTAGATTATGAAAGGCCTCAGTTATTCTTAAAGAATGGTCACTTACAGAGTTAGGTAGCATAAAACCTGACATGTAGAACTGAACAGGCCCAGGGAAACTTTAGTATAATTTTGGATTTTGAGATGGAATGATTAGTCATTAGTAAACAGAAAGAAAAAGAAATGCAATGTAATGCCACAACAGTGTAAAAAGAAACAAAGTTTGCCACTTATTTTATAATTGTCAGCTTGGATGATTTTAATATTGTTATATCAGTAAAAAGATAAGCTTTCTTTATATCTCAGCACCGTTTGGGGGGCGTTACATCGATCTTACATCACAGGTATCAATGTGCCAGTGTCTATTGAATCGCTGTAAAATAAACATCATCCCGCTGGTAACAATACAAATACAGCCACAAAGAAGGACAGAAGTAGATAATTTCTTATGAGAAATGGTTTATGAAAACACTTATTTGCTTGATTTTTATAAGAACAAGAATAAATGTATTTATAAACTGAAATATTAAGGTATCCTGTAGGACACACACTATTACTAATGAAACAGGCAGCTCTCTCTGCCTGTGGGTTCCACATTCCTGGGTTCAACCAACCACACATGCAGCATATGTAGAAAAGAAGTGCACCTGTGAGGAACACATACAGACCTTTTTCATACTATCGCTCCCTAAAAATACAGCCTAACAATCATTTAATAGCATTTGTAATGTATTAAGTATTGTAAGTAATCTAGTGAAGATATAAAGCAGGTGGGAGGATATGCATAGGAAAGACCTCCCACTTTATATAAAAGGTTTGACCACTCACAAATATTGATAACTGTGGCGGGTTCCAGAACCCTCGTGTATATGGTTTACCTGAGCATATTTTGAAAGCGGGCTAGCAAATCTACACACTGTATCAACAAAATTATAGGTTTGTGTATTTGCATATGCAATATGACTATTGATGACTAGAAATTAAACCTTTTCAGAGTAGTAAGTACATAATCTAAACAAGTCATGTATTTTATAGGAACAATAGTAAGTTCTTATATGTGGCACCTATAAAATATGAAATACATGTTTATCAAAAATTTCCAGCTAGCATTTCTGGTCTCGTATTCAGTTCTTCTGTATAAGTGTATCATCTAAATGTGTTAAAATCCACTTAATTTTTGTTCTATGAGAAATTTTCAAACAAACATGTAAAATTTTAGGAATGGTTATCGTAAGAACTTGCACTTGCTGTTATGCATTGAGGAACAGGTCTACATCAGATACTGTAGACCATCTCATTGCATTGAATTGATCACTCTACAATCAAATGACTTTCTTTCCATTAAGCTACCGCGCAGTTCACTTTCCTGAGGGAAAGAGTTAGATGATGGCGATGGTGATGATAATCGTGGTGCTGATGGTGGTGATGATGAGTAAAATTCTAATGCAGCCCTTACTTTGTGCTAGACCCAGGTTCAACCCGTCTCCATATAGGTTAATCCTGTCAGCAACTAGGTTAATACTGTCAACAACACTGTCAGAAAAATGCTAAACATTTTGCTCAGCAGTAGAGGGGTACAACAGGAAGGGTCCTTTTTGTTTACCGATAATATTTTCTGTAGAACCCTATAGATTTTACTACATACATCAACATATTGATACACTGCTCCTACACAGTTCAGCTCAAGGTAACAGAATCTCTTAGTTTTCACTATAAAATATTCCCTTTTACTTGCAGTGTTCTGGAAAGTTTATGGTGGTTTTGAAACAGGATTTTTTTACTACTCAAGAATTAGTTTGTACTATGTTCATTGATGAAATCTGTAACATAGAAAAGATCTATGATATATGAAAAGTTTAGTAATTTTACAAAAATTGGGTCAAGAATGGTCAGATTCAATCAAATATTATATAGCTAACAGAAACTGAAACTACTTATCCTGGAGGCAGAATTATTACCTAGAAAATATATGAGACAATCTATAGACAATAGTTATGTTCACCATTTTTAACGGATGCTTAAATTTATATTAAAACATTATGAGCCACGTATAGTGGCTCTCTGGGATCCTGAGGCAGGATAGTCCCAAGTTCAAACACAGTCTGGGATACTTAGCAATTTAGCAAAACTTGTCTCAAAATAAATACAGTTAAAAAAGACTGGTAATAGATCTCAGTTTGAAGGCCCTGAACTCAATCTCCACTACTGCTAAATAATTAATTTGTTATTAAAATGAATAAAATTCAGAGTTATTAGTCTAAAGTGGATTAGCCAGATTCTAAAATAACCAATCATACATACTTTGCATGCTACTGCTGAAAACTTAAAGAGAAATATATGAATGAATGAGCAATACAGAGAAAATATTATTGGTGTTGTGGTTTGGTAATTGTGTAAATAAAATAAAATCTAAAAACTAGCATATTAACATAATGTAGTGGTAAACTCAATTCTGAAATTTTCTTTACAGTGAAAGAAAATTGGTCATTTATTCTAATGATTTTATTTTAGTACTTAAAAAAGAGCAGCTTAAAGAGCACCCATCAGTGTGTGCTGGATACTGTCAGGCGGTATAATAAGCCTTCATGACATAAACATATTTTAATGACTTGTATGCTTTGAGAGGACCTGGATCTTAAACATTTTGGGCTTCTTACTGCTACTATCAAAATTGTATGTTGCAATATTCTATAGATCCATGGGTTTTTACTTGATAAAAAAATTAGATGCTAGGAAAATAAATTTTCATAAGTCCTGTATTTCCAGCAAATCTATGGCCCAAACTGCAACTTTTTTTTGAAATTTTATTTACTTACTACATAATTACATTAAGATTATTCTGTTCTTTGAGGAAGGTGGGGAAAGTTTCACAGCTTGAATGCATTTTAACACGATAAGCATATTTAGTAGCTTTTGGGGACAAGATTTTTAACATTTCTTGTGCTGACCAAGCACTTCCATTTGGCTAGAAATGTTGTGATATTAATGATGAAAATTACCTGTCTGTTCTGGGAATACAGATAGTTGGCCACGCTGACCCTCGATGGTTTAGACGAATTGTTTCATGTGTGAGTGATACTGAAGGACAAATCATATTCATGTGAGATAGGTCAAAATGAAGTAAAAAGAAGCAGCCTTATCTGCATCATTGCTTTCATAAGGGAAGATCTGAAAAGCGATGATGAAGTTAGGAGAAAAATTCAATTGTGCATTAAAATATTAACACTTCCACTCCCCATGCTGAAGGGGCAGAACTTTTCAGGTGGAGTAAGCCAGAACTTCTGCAGTCCTGTGCTGCATCCCGCGTGTGCTTGTAGGTTTCTTTGATTTCCCCTGTTGGTGTGATATTTTGGTGCAAAGCAGCTGACTCACATCCCATCCAAATCCCCGGTGTGCTCCAGACCCTTTACAAATTTGACAGCCACCCCACGCCTTGCCAGTTGCTTCCTGTCTCCCCAATTCCCACATGCCTCTCTCCTGAGCCATCTGCTCCTCCTCCCTTCCTTCGATTAGAGCCCTCGTCTGGTCTTCCAATTTATTTCATTGTCCAAGTTCTGTTGCTTCCTTCCCGCTCCCTTCCCATAGCGGAAGTCAGCACACTCGATGCGGCTGACGTCATAGAGCCCCTTCTCTGAGAAGTTAGATTTGTGCCTCTGCAAGGTAAACATGTGATTCTGTTGTGTGAAGGTCAAAGGAAACCGAAATGGTAAACCACAAATAGGTTTTGTTCCGGTCTATCCTACACGAAGTCAGTGTGCGTTGTATATTTCATTTCTTTTAAAAAGCAAAGTTTTAACTCTGGAATGAAATATAGGTTAAATCAGAACAATTCCACTATGTCAGTGATGGGACTGAAAAACATGAGTTAAAATATGAATTTGTCAGATTCCGCTGCTTAGGTTTCAAATTTAATAAAGGAAACAATTGGAGTAGTAGAATAAAATTTAGGATTGGGCTTATAAAACCAAATTATAAGTTCAGGTTTCACCATTTACTGCATGTATGATTTCATGGGAGACATTTGATCTTCATCAGTTTCATCGTTTACATCTATGACTTGAATTGCCAAATATTACATATGTTGTTTCACTGTGCTGTGGGAATACAATGAAGAAATGCATGCCATTGTAAATGGTAAGGCACTCCAGAAATACTAGTAGTGGTATTCTGGACTAGTGCTTATGTATGATCTCTGGATATATTTAGTGATCAGAAATATGATGGAAAAGGAAAATTAGGAACTGTTTGTGTCCTAAAGATTTCAATTTTCCTGAATAAGCCAGAAGGTCATGTTAATGTATATTACAAGATATCCAGCATTATGTCTCCCCTGAAATATTTGTATTTCTATATGATTCACACCCCTGAGAGTCTTTCCAGATTTCACCAGATCGACATGAATATTCCTGTTAGATGAATGTTATAAATTTAAATTAATATTGAAATTAAGAAAGTGATTAAAGCCAGGTGTGGTGGCACACACACACCTGTAATCCCAGCACTTGGGAAGCTGAGGCAGGAGAATCACTGCAAGTTTGATGCCAGCCTGGGCATACAGTGAGTTCAAGGATGGTGTGAACTATATAGAGAGACCCTGTCCCTCAAAGGGAAAGAAAAGGAAAAAGAAGTAAACAGCACAGCAGAACAGAGCAAAAAAAAAAAAAAAAAAAGTGATTCAAGCTCTGTGCGCAGCACTGTTGTGCAATGTAAGTCGACTGGGAATTCCACAAGGGAATTAAGCCCTGATGCTTCTGTGTGTATGCATCTCATGTAGAACAGTCTCGTTCTGTACCCTCCTTAGGGGAATTGAGAAATTCTGTGATTTTGAGAGGAGAAACACTGGGTGAGAAAAGCGAGTGTATCTCCTTAGGAACATCCAGAACCTGACTGCAAAGTTGGCTGTTTACTTAAGTAATTACACATACACTCATCATGTCTGCACATTAAAAGAAAAAAACAAAGCCAAGAATTTCTGACCTACTTGTGAAGTCAAAGCATTCTTTGAGAAGGTGGTAATACGTCGTTCTCAGGTTTAGCACACAAATAGTTTTGGATGACAGTTCAAACCTAAATATAAATCTGAGGAGAATGTGAATATTGATTTAGATTTTCCTTATTCATCTGTTAGATGTACATTAAAGAACTTAGATGCCAAGAACTTCGCATACCAGTTCGGGAGTCTTCACTTTATGCTTTTCAATCTTCCTGGCACGTTCTGACTCCTCGGTGTTTATTTAACTCAGTCATTGTTCACATCTCAATACAAAGGCGACTTCATCAGTGTAGACTTTTACAAAACCCCACCCCTAATATCAAACCTAGATTCTTCCTATAATATGTCATAAATTAAGATTTCAGTATTGCTTATTAATATACATAAAACACATTAAAGCACTAGCTATGTTCTTCATGTCTTTAATCGTTGGAGCAGAATACAGATTTCTTGAGAAAATGTGGAATAAGTGAAATGCAAGTCAGAGATAATGTCTTCTACCACACCTTGCGTTGAAAAGTTGCTGATTTGATTTTGTCATTCTATCCTTATGCAAAATTATGCACTCCTAGTCTTATTCTACTATAAAATGGAAACGGGGTATCATGTACCCCGTCCCTTTCTTCTAAAAGGAATGTTTGTTGTTTTCCACCGATTTCACAAAGACGAAATATTATGTAGATTATGTGAGTTAATATAATATTTCAGTGTGATATACAGATATTAGCAGAACGTTGGAAGTGGAAGTGACTTGAGAAGTTGTGAAGGCAAGCACCTTCATTTTTAAGAATAAAAGGGAAGCCAGCGAGTTGATTTATCCTGTCACATAATGGATTAGTGTTGCGTCTGGAACAAGAGCCAAACTTCCCAACACCAGGGTTCTTTCAGATTTTGATTTTTCTGATGACAAATTAGCCCTGTGCAACCCATCTAAACATTTAACTTTGATTATGATAGAGGTTAACAAAGAATTTACAGATAAAGTGCTTTATGAGATTGCTTTCATATGATTTTGCCATTTGTTTTGTATCCTAAATTCGGTATTTCCTACTTTGAGCCAATATAGAAAGTAGTATGTTTAAAAACCAGGGATTAACGACGTTCTCTCCTTCTTTATCCATAAAGTGGTATCATGGTTTTGCCTTTCCTTGACTCAATTAAGTATTCAGTATATTTTTAAAAATCAAAATTTTTCCTACATGATTGAATATCACACTTTGTCCCACAATTTTATTTTTAAAAATTATAGCACTTTAAATTATAAGTTTGATCTGTACTATATTCAGGAATGTTTATGTGTAAGGTTTTGTTTTGACCTTAATCAAATCCTTTAATTGTTGAAAATGTCAAGATAACAATATTTTGCCTACTTATTTTCTAGGGTCATTATGAGAATCAAGGCACTGTAGTCGAAAGTGTTTTGAAGGTTATCCATGACAGCCTCATTATAATGTTACTTTAGTGCTTCTGTCTGAGTTTCCACTATTATACTTACTGATATTAATAAGTTGGAAAAATAAATGACCAGAAATATTTAACTTAAGCAATTAAAACAACCTTTTGACTTAGAAATTTAGGAAAAACAACATAGTCCTTGTAAAACCATAGTACATCCTGTTTTGATAAATTTATAAATATACATCGTTTCATGCCTCCTTTCTTGTGGCAGACACCTTTAACATACATGACAGTGTAGAACCTGCATGCCCATTTTTTCCAGGGCTTTGAAGATACCCATTTATAATACATTATAAGTTCTTACAAATTCATGTTAACTGGTTTAAGAACCATAGGGAGAACATAACTGTTCGGATGCAGAGGTGAAGACATAAGGGCAAAAGATTGACAGATAATGTATTTTCTAAAATAACAAATAATTTTTGTTGACTTTTGGAAGTGGTATATATTTTTCAAGCTTCCTCTAAATAGTGTAACAAACTTTAATCTGAGTAAATATCTCACAAATGTGAAAAATATGAATAATCTTGCACAATTTGGGTATAGTACAGTATTATGCTTTATTGTGTTTTGATTGCTCTGTCTTGCCAATAATTGTTAAATCCCTTTGATGATCTGCTTTTCTGAATTTTTTCATAATTCAAACAGCCTTCTTCAATACCACTTTTGGATATTGTTTGAAAAGTTAGTGCCATGAAAATATTGGTTTTAGGGTAGCATTAGACAATTTAGAAGACTGCCTAACAGATATGCCTAAGCTGCTGTCCATATGGAATTCTTCTGCCTCTTGAAGTGGGCCAAAACCTGATATGGAAATACGTTGTCAGTTAGCATCCGCAGTCAGGCAGGATGAGCTTCAGGAAGCAGAGTCTCAGAAACCCAAGGAATCAGTCAAGAAATGTTGGGGCTCTGAATTCAAGTAATTATCAATATAGTAAACCAAGCAGACATGTTGTAATTCTACAAAATGAACACACATGACCAAATGACTATGCCTCTAATAGGAATTGAAGATTGGCTTCCTATCACAGCATAGAAAGCAAACATGCAAATCTTAGTTCCCCTCTCCGCTATTTCCTCACAATACATGCTTATTCAAACAGCAGAATTTCCTCAGTTTTTAAGCACCTTGATATATCCGATCTTGCCATTAAGTTTCTCTAAATATCTAAGGACTAGTGGAGTTTTACTGCTATCTGGGAGCACTTTGTTTAATTATAGGTTAAAGTAGTTTTCTAAATTAAAGGCACAATCTTTTGTGGGTTGAAGGATAATTTTCTAACCAGTTTATTTTATTTTCGGTGTTCTATTAATCAGAATTGAAAATGTTTCTCTAAAAATACAGTTTTACAATTTATCCCAAAGTGCTTCCTTATAAATCTTATTTTTAGTTTTAAAATATTTAAATGCTACCCAAGTACTTTTTGGTAAATCCTTTTTTTTTTAAATTGACTTTTATCATTGCTTATAATCTTCGTGATTGCTTGTGATATCCCAGACAGGATTTTGTTTCTTTCTGTTTACATCAAACAAAATGAACTGCAGTCTTATTTTTTAAAGTAGTGCATTCAAACTGCATTTAATTATGTAAGGCTTTCTTTCCTTAAAGCAGAATCCAAAAACCAGAAATTACTGAAATATGTTAAGCCTTTAAATTTTAAATTGTTTTTAACCTGAGCCCTTTAGAGGAATCTGATTCTTCTTTCATGATTGATAATTGGCCAAGGTTAACTTTATATTTCTCCATCTTGTCCACATTATCACTTTCATTTAAAGATTCTAAAGAATAATCCCAAATTTTATACTGAATCTTTCTCAAACTAATGCTGAGTCTGCATTTTCTTTGTTTAAAGTTACTTTAACAAAATAGCTATTGGTAACATCTGACCACTTCAGTTTTTATCTTCTTAAAACCAAAGAATTTGATAATATGATAAATCGTATACTTGTAAAATAATCTGGTGTGCATTAACAAAATTGCTACCAGATGGCACAGGTTTTCTCTTCTTAAATCTCACAAAATCTAGGTGATCACAAAGCTTTAAAGGCCTAGCGCATTAGAAACAGGCTTGTGTTTAAGAGCATCGTTTTGTATGGGAAAATTTCAAGAGTGGTTGAGCTCCATCTACATAATACTGTGCTGGTAGGAAATAATGGACATTTGCCTCCTTGAGTGGATAAAGTGTAATTTAGTAAGAAATCCATTACCTCATGTGCCTTTCCCTTTTACTGTTGGTAGTGTCGCTCTTCTCACTTGGAGGTATCACATCACTGTATTGTACCAAGCATCAGAGTTATAAAAAGATCAGGTCAGATTCCCCCATCCTTGCTAAGGAAGCTTATAAATATTCTATTTAAGCTTTAACCGTAGTACAGTAATAAGTTCGCCTGTGTGGGTACAGGAGAGTCACTCCTCTGCATATATTTACCTAACTTCATTTCTCTTGCAGATATCGTGCATTTGTGAATTATAAGCATGAGCATTTTTTTCTGATAACGACTAGATGGGTTAAGGAGAATTAGGCTTTGTATCCAGATCAGTCAGGCTTTAATAGGGACTGTTATGGAAGGAGGATTTTCAATTTGACACACTCAGGGAGGTGCATAGATTGTTCCTACTTGTTGCCCCAGCCACTCTGTCTCAGGGCCTATAAAATGCATGTGTGTATTGCTGATTTGTAGCTTGTGCCATCAGAAGCAAAGAAAATATGAGCTCATGTCCTTTTCCAAAATAACTGCTCTATAGAGGCTTTCTTTCCATATATGCAGAAGGGCTCCAGTGAGCTTACTAAACGACCTGGAGCAAGTTCTAATATTCTTGGAATCTTAGTTGTCTCATTCCAAAATAGGAAAATAGAGCTACCCATGAAAAATGTTAGAAAATTAAAGAGAATGCATATAATAATGCTATGAATCGAGCAGGTATTAATAACTCATGAGAGTTTTCATTAATTATAACAGTACTAATAATACAGGTTAATATTTAAAAATGTTAGTACTTTATGACGTTTACCCTTACTGCAGATTCACTGATGCAGAGAAAACAATCAAAAGCACAGAGAATATTTGTTTTTTCAGATGTTACATTTGTGCCATAAAATTTCTATACAAGCATCAGAGAATTCAGTATACTTGTTATTTTGGTATGAAGTGATCAGAATTTCAATTTACCTTCCACAATCCAGTATAAAATAGTATGCTTCACACATCAGCTCTAAAATACTAAGGCTTTTTCTACAGCGATGATAACTGAAGCGATAAAAATTCTGTACATCTAGCACCTGTGAAAAGTATAGCTAATGTGTGTTCTGTGTAGAATAATGTGCATTTTAGAAGTTATGGTTGGTGCGAAGTCCCAGTCATTGAGAGATGTGTATTGTGTGCAAAAGAGAACCAATAAAGAGGAGATCAAATTTTTCCACTGATCTTACTTTTTTCTTTTCTGATACCCTTCTTCTCAGAGCCTTTCCCATGGTTTCAGGCTAGAATTTCTAGGTGGTGTTTCTATGGAAGCAATTTAGGATTCACAAAATTCTGATTTTTCAATTCAAAGTTCTGAGATAATAATCTAAGACTTAGGAGCGGTCCAAAGCATCACCATCCTGTCACTGTACTTTCTGTTCAGCCTGGAACTGAATTATTTTTGACTGAGAAAGAATGCCTCAAACAATTACCACTCCAAATGATTCTTGAAATACTTTTTTGGATAGATAACTTTTTCATCGATATTTTTCATAGGGAACCATAGTAATAGAAATGACAAGATGTATTTACTTTTACTTTTCTGTTTGTCCATAAGTGAATCATTAGCTCTCGGGAAATAGTGGAAAGTGTAGATTTGCTCCAGTCACGCCGAAGTGTAATGTAACCTACCAGAAAGTTCTTTATTTAGATCCTACTTTAAACATTTCCCCCAGATTATATATAATTTTTCATGCCCTGGGTAAATTAGTATACTTGCTTATTTTTATGAAGTTTGTATATACATTGTCATTTATTTTAACATGTGTACTGCCACACCATGTGGGGATTATTTATCTTGTTATATATGAAATGAGGCATAGATTTGCTAAATAGCTGAGCTAGATTCTAGAATCGTCTTGTGATCAATAAAAGAGAGCGACGCAGCCAGCCACATGGGTGTAGAGTTTCTGACCTTGGCCTGATGAGTCCTGACTCCTGATTCATCAGTTAAGCTTGTCACTTGCAAAATCTGCCTGCTGTCCTGGACTCTTTCAGCTTCAAATTCTATCAAATGCAAATGCAAGTTTGTTTAATGTGTAAGGTTTTAGGCATGTTCGTGCTTGTGTAAGTTCTTAGTGGCAGTAAAGTTTTATATTTGCAATTTAAAAACTATGTCCATGCAAAGCAATTTTAGTTATTCTAAATTTCTGAATCCAAGATTGGTATATATCTAACACTAACTGACTTTGGCATGGCTGTGTGTCTTCTTCAAAATATAAGTGAATTTCAAATTTTGGAGTAACAAATTATGCACAGTCTCTGGAAAAGGCATTATCTTAGCAAGGATTTGGTGGTTGAAGAAAAGTCTCACAGTGGAGCAAAGCTACACCAAATAACTAAGTTTAAGAACCCATGGAGAGAAAAAGGGATTTACTGTTAGGAAAGTATTTTCAGCTGGTGTACTTCTAACTCCAAAGAGCCAAGAGTTGGAAAATGAGCTTTTCTTCCCTCAAACCTATGAACATTTGTCATCTTTATTTCTAGAGTATAGTCATAATTCCTCTGTAGATTTTTATTGCAGGCTGTCTTAGTAGTGCCTATATGTAAATTCCAAATTATAGCCAGATGGTTCGATGAGGTGATAAAAAGCAAACTCGGTTTTGTGGGAAAGTGAAAATTGCTCACAAGACTTTGTTTTTACCTTTAAAACAGCAGGACATTGTTTCATGAGACTTGTGAAGGAAATAATACATTAACTTTCATAGCTATGAGCTAAATTAATTTTTCATATCCATACTGAATACTACCATGTAGTCTGCCTCAAATTTTCACAGAGATGAGTACCAATCAGCTTCCTCACTCTTAGGAGATAGCTAGTAAAGGCTATTTTATTACAAAACCACTTTTTATGTTGCGTGCTTTTTATAGGACTCATTTTTGGGTTCTAGTCCTAATGACGTGGGAACCAGACACCTGGGGAATCTGCTCAAAGTCTTTCTATTCTATCTGCTTTGTATCAGCTCTCAGCAGTTGACTGTCTCCTGTTTGGAAGATTATAAATGAAAGAGAGGGCTTTCCTGGTTTGTTGCATACCTCTGGTTGGACCAACAAGATGCTTTTCTAGGAGAAAATGCCAAATTTCAACTAGGTCTTCATTTTGGCGTTCAGCCACCTTGAAGCATGCAAAACAAGCATGTTTTCAGAAGCCTGTGTTTTTTCTTTCAATTCTTCCTTTCTAAAATTAGAATTCATGAAAAGGTCCTTTGGTGTATACATTGCATAAGTAAAAATGGACTAATTTATACCTTCACAAAGAAAATCATCCTTTCTCTTTAACTTAACTGTCTCTCAGCAGGGCAGCTCCTACTTGCATGCAATTAACAATACAGCTCTTCCCCGCGTAGTCTGTAATCAAATTATCATAGGTGTGCTTCAGCTGCAGTGAACAGCCAAGTACCAATTTATAAATTGCTATGACAAAGAAATGAGAAGTTTAGGAGGGAAAAAAATGGAAATAACATGGAAATGCAGGTGCCATGCTCTCAGGCAGCAGCTCCGCCTGGCGTGTGTTCTCAGCTGGCAGCTCCCCAAGCTGTGTAGAGAGCCGCGTGTTCCCACTGGGATAATTGCTTTTTCTGCATGAGTCTCTTCTTGCTTCTCCCTGATGATCAAGTGTGTTTAAACTCCTGGCTGAATTAATGTTGGTTTTCAGATGGTATTGTAAAGTGTAGCAGCAAACAGATGAAATCAGATCATGTTCTCTTGTATGTGTGCAGTCTGGGCAAATAGGAACCACCAATGAAGAGATCCTAATTGCCTGCTTTTCCTCTCAATTCTGCTCGAAAGAGAACAATTGAGAGACTTACAACAAGTTATGGATTCTCCTCTTGGGGTGCCGTCTTTTTCATGTCATCAGAAAAAATGTAGAATAGCCATTGATTACTTTCAATTTGTATTTTGATACTGCTTTTTTAAAGCAATGTGTATGTACTTCCGGCATTTTACTGTTATACAAGGGTTGTATTGTGCTGTGTTTTCTTGTATTGTGTTGTGCTATTTAATTTTTTTCTTCGTGTAAATCCCCAGATCACTATTCACACTTTAAACAGGCTGTAAATTTTGAAATAAGCTTTGCTTCATAATTGACTAGTGAGGAGACTAGTAAAATCAAAGTGAATATATTTTATAACCAAGTTGAATATTTTTAGGTGATTGAAGTAAGACTGGCCTAATCTTTAAAATAGTTTATAGTAAAAAAGTTGGATAAGTATTAGTACTGATCTGTTTTTCTGAGTTTGACCCGTCTCTGGGATGTGGCTGTGTTTGTTTTGTGTCTGCTCATGAGTATGTGGGAATTTCACTTACCAACCTGTGCATGCGCGACATGAAACCGGTAACAGTGAATCAGGAGATGTGAGTGCCGAGTGTTTCCAGTCATGTGCCTCGTCTCCCTCTCTGCTTTCCTTTCCCCTCCCCTTTCCATCTCTTTTCACTCATGTCTCGCGTGTACTTTCCAGTGAGCCGGTGGGAAGCAGGCAGAGGGAAATTTAAAAACTTTTCAGAAAATCAACTGAGAGTGAACAGCATTTGTGAAAAAGAGAATAAGCAGACTTTAATAAACCTTGCCACAAAGGAAAAAGAACTGTAATTTAGCTGACCATGGATTATGGTTGATACTAATTTAAAATAAAACTTATATAAAATCATTTTGTCATGTCCATATTATATCATTGCAAAAGCGTTACTTTGTGTAATAATAGTATATGAATAAATAAATGATACAAACATGCCTTGCAATTTGTATACTTCAGAGATGTTGCTGATACCCACAGTAGCACATATAACTTGTTTTATATCAATGTTTTGTTGGTGGAAACTTGTAAACGTTTGAATTTCTCTCTGATAACTAAAACTTAGTGTTAAAGAGAAAAAAAAAACTATGAATATGTACATTCAGAAACATAAAGTACTTACGTATGATAGTATTAAAATCCAGCTATCATTTCTCGGCCTTCTGGCTAAGATCAAGTGTAAAATCTAAGTAATAAAAACATGACATCACTTAATACTGTGAATTTCTTGTCTGTTCCTGGAGCACCTTTTGCTTGATATGAGTAAGAAACATGATCAAAAAAATATTTTATTTTCTTTGATATTGTATATGGTCTGCATTATCTGGGTTATTTTTCAGTTGATTATAACTTTTTAGTTTGCTCTACATCATTTTGGATTGTTTACCCAACCTTTTGTCTATCGCTTACATAATACAATTATACAACTTGTTCTACCAGCAGCATTTCTTATGCAAACCATAATTTTGTTTGAAAGAGAGGGTAGAATGTGTAGAAAGAGGGGGATACTTTGTACTGCCTAACATTAAAGGTTGACACCACTCTTGCAGCTTGGATAACAGTAACGGGTATTATTCCATTTCTTCTGTGATCCATGCTCTGAAATAGTGTCATTTTTGTTTATCAGTATTGCGACTGCTCTTGCTGAATTAATGCTAAATTTCAAGGACATAAAAGGTGTCACTGTTGTTGCTCTTCTTCGTATGCTTTGTTGAAAGGAGTCCTTGGGGACCATCCAGAAGCGTCCTGCAGCTTGTTCACCAAGGAGAATGTCTGGGGGCTATGGCTGGCCACCTGGGTTACCTGCATCTCATTGTCATTAAGGAGCCAAGAGAGTCATTTCTCTGGTTCACAACAGCTTGTCGTCTAGTCTGTAGGTCAAGGGTCCGGCCAGAACTGACAACATTGCAGTGAGGAGCTGTCGAGCCCAAGGAGAGTTAGTGAGAAACTTTGTACAAACGAGAAGCTACACTACAACTCAAAACCTCTCATTTTGCTTATATTTCAAAGGAGCGTGAAAATAATTCCATGGTAAAGATCAAGTTTTTAGAAAAAATAATTTCTAAACCCAGGTACTTTAAAAAACTGTCCTTTTCATGTTAATCTTGCTTATCAAGTTCTTACTATTACTGTAGAAGTGCATTTCCAAGTCTTTTACATAAAACTGTAAGCATTAGGTACTCTATAACTTTTCGTTGGTGTGGTGATGCTAATGTGTGTCTTATATGAATTACTTGAAATATATATGAATTACCATTCTAAATCTGTACTCTATTAATACTGTTTTTAAAGTAAAACTTCTAAACAACACAGGTTTTTGAATGCAAAATCTATTAAAGGAGATGAGCTAAATTGTATGACAGTTTGGTGGTTAGCAATTGGAAATTATATTTGAAGCCCTTAATATGATTAGCAGTTTCGTTTTTGGTCTGTTGGATTCAAGTCACATTAGGTTAATGTAATTAAGAGAAGAAAAGATTTTGTGTAGCTCAACTGGTTAATTAGCCCCAGTCAGTTAGTATGTTAACCAGAGGTGTATGGATAACCCTGTGGGGGGGAGGGGGAGGTCCTCTGAGAAAAAAGTTCCTGTGAAACAGATACTGCAAATCATCTGACTTGCTTTAGGGTACAAAGGGAAGACATACCAAGGAGTTCATTTTAAGTTCATCTTTATTTCTGATAGTGCTGATGGCCGGATAAGTTGTATACTCCATAGAATAAGCAGACCAAAAAGCCTATTTAATATACTTTTTTGAAAGAAGCATGCTTTTATGAGTACAAAAACAATAAGAAATCTTTCCTCCTGTATTCTGGAAACAAAAATTCTAGTGGTAGTGTTTACATGACTAATGGTCATTTTTTTTTTCCAGAAGGTATAAAATCCCTTTACTTTGGGTAGAAAAACCTGAGTTTTCTATCTGGTTTCCCACTATACAATTCAGCATAGGAAATAAAGGTTTTAGACAAAGGGATTTCCTCCTGCTCCACAGAGAAGCCTTTGAGGAAAATAATCATGTTAGTTTCTCCTTGGGAAGATTCCTGTTGTGTAAAAGGGATGTATAGGAACAGCATTCAGGGTTGTTGTATCTTAATATCTCTAAAACAGTTTTTTAAGACCCAAGAATGTTCTGAAGAAAACTATAAGGTTTAGAGATAGTTAAGACTTTAAAAATTCTTTACCACTTTGTTCTCTGTCCTCCTGTCTCCTTTCCCAAAAGGAGCGAGAACCCTGGAACCCCCTTTTTGTTTAGCTTTCATCAAGTATGTATATGGCTGAGCCCCGCCTTCAAGCTCTGTCTAGAGCTTATGGAAATGTGACTTCTAATGTGGTTACCACTGTGGCTGGAAAGGTATATGCTAATGAGGAAGTCAGACCTCGGCCTTAGATTTTTTACACAGGCTGGATGCCAGTATATTGTCTGAAAGCTTCACACTCTCTGCTCCTCCAGTCCTGGGATTATGGTAATTGAAGCGGTGCTGTTGCAGTTCAGTGTTTAACATTGTGTCTGTTCATTATACAAACTAGTTTTTGATAGGTTTACAATTTGGCTGTCAAATCCAGCTGCAGGAAGAGACCTGCAAAGAAACGTTTCTTAGCTTGCTTTAAATAGTGCGGTTTTCACATTTATAGGGTTTTGTGCATGTTAGACATCCTTTTTCCTCTTTAAGCAGAGAGAGAAAATGTCAAATGCGTTTTACAAAGGCACACCACGGTTTTCTGTGTCTACTCATCCTAAATTTACAATCAGTATTTTGAACTGACTCAACACAGATTGGTGGCTGTTAATGGTACGGACTGCTTGAAAACTGGTAGGCTCATTTGAGAAGCTTATAATACTATGTTATTTTGATCTGTTTATTGAAAAGAATAGGCCACAGTGTATCTCGTATTTGTGATTGTAGAAAGTAGCTTTAGAGCTTCTAGCTGTTTTAATTCAGCCACTGATATAATAAGAAAATTGATTTGACTTTATGGAAATTAGAGGCTATTATTTTTCTTTCATGTATTTTACTTTTCATTTGTGTTTCTTTGTTCTTTCACTTCTATTAATTTCTATCTCTCTACCATTTATAAGCAAATAAGGTTTCCTGAGACTTAGTGACTTGTCTAGTCTGCCACTGAAGTTGAATGTCTGCTTTGGGACACTTGACTGATACTGTCCATGAACAGCATCAAATGAAATGGTGCTTATTTTCAACAAAATTGGCTTTTGATGGAAGAGGAGGATTTGTCAGCGGGGTGGTATTTGAAACAGTGTGGAAGGTCACAGCAGTTTTTCCAAATAGAATAAGTACTTCTTGTATTTTATAATTTTAGCCTTGCCTTCGTTTTTTCTTTTTAACATTTATTCTTAGTCTAGAGTGGGGTTCTAGAATAGTTCCTCAACCTCAGCACTACTGACACGTGAGTTGGATAGAAGACTGATGTGGAGGGCTACTTTATGCACTGTAGAAGGTTAGTAGCATCTCTGATCTATTCCCACTTCATAAACTAATGTCACTCTCTGCTTCTAATTTTGGCAACCAAATATCTAGACATTGCCAGATATCCACAGGGAGAGGGAAGGGTGACAGCCCCCGTAGAGAATCATTGTTTTGGTGGAAATAATTCAACATAATGGGTAAGACATGTTTCTAAGGCTGTGTAGTGTTAATGTAAATATACATTTTCCTGGCAAAACCCATGGAAGATGTGTTAGTGATTAATTCTAATCAGAAGCTTCCTGAGAAGGCATTTTTTTTTTTTTTGCGGTACTGGGGATCGAACTCAGGACCCTGCGCTTGCTAGGCAAGCGCTTATTCCACTGAGCTATATCCCCAGCCCCCCCAATTTTTTTTTTTTTTTGCGGTACTGGGGATCGAACTCAGGACCCTGCGCTTGCTAGGCAAGCGCTTATTCCATTGAGCTATATCCCCAGCCCAATAAGAAGCTTCCTGATTTGGCCCAACAAATGATTACTTTTGATTAGACAAATACCTTTTGGATCATTAGGTACTTAAGTGTAATATATAATTATATTAATGTGTAGGCAGTTCTCTAAATATATAGTTTATCTCTTATAATTCTCATAACATCTTTGGGAATAGATATTAATAGGATCCCCAGTTTGAAGATGAAAATATAGGTGCAGAAAATTAATCCCTTTTTAAAAGCCATGCATAAAAGGTAAGAGGTAGTCTAACTCTAGGGCCCATGCTTAGTTTGCTTTCCTATGTATGTGTCTGAAGGTAATCTTGGATTGGAAAGTCTCCCATAAGATGTTTGGAATTGTTCATAATTTTATTTTGAATTTGGTTCTGAACTGGATAATATTAGTAAAGAATACCTTCAGTGGAAAAACAAAGGTGCAATTTATTTGACGTTCTTTAGCCAGTGATGATATTTTTGTTACAAGTGGATGAAAAAGTTCATTTTTTCCCCATTAAAAGTATTTTGTAAGATTAAAGTCTTTCCAGCCTTGATGACTTTTGAGTGCTCTATTTGTATGAATACATATCTCAGAGAGGAACTGTTATGTTTGATACATTGTGTCAACTAGGGGAGTCTAAAGGTTTGGCTGAGTCACTCAGCAGGAGGCCAGGGTGCTTGCTTTGTGCACATCCTGAGCCTGCGGAAGAGGAGGGCATGGAGACTGTGTGAGAGCTACACGCCCCCTGGGTGGTGGTAGCGTGTTTACAATGTAAGGGAGGGAAAGAGACTGGTTGCTGCCGTTCCTCCCTTCTTCTCTGGTGATTTTGCTGTGCTCTGCTGCCGTGAACGTTTGCTCTCTCCCATGTGCCACTCTGGCTCTGAGCCAGCCAAGTATGGACTGAAACCTCCACAGACTGTAAGCTAAATAAAGCTTTCCTTCCTTCGTTAATTTTGGGCGTTGTGTATTTTGTCTCAGAAAAAGAGAGAAAAGTACCCGAGACAGGAGCCGTGACAAATACCCCCTGTAATGATAGTAATGGAAAAGGTTTCTCAAAGTGCATCAAAAAAATTTCAGCAAAAATCTTCAAAGTGTCACGTTATTTGCTTTTGTTTGCTTACAAAAGGTAGAGAAAATATCTATCAATATCCCAGTGGGCTTCTTTTCATTTATACAGTAGATATGACTCATTATAAAAGACAGGTGTGAATTTTGGTAAGATGGGGAGCATTTATCCATTTATATGCAGTACCCCAAGCATTTATATTTGCTTACAGTCATGTGTCCTGACTGATTTTCCAATGTTTCCACGTTACTTTAATCTGGATTGTAATAACAAGGTGTATTCTACAAACAGTAGGAGTTTATGCTGTAATTACCTTTAAATTTTGGTTCATCTCGGCTTTTGTTGCCTACCATTCATCTCACCATTGGAATTGTTCCATGTCTGAGAAGATACTGACAGCTCCCTCATAACTCATGCTAACTGAATTCTGCTCCTCCATTTGTATCAAAGCTTTCCAAATATAATGGCACTGGGCTATAATATATAACATTAATTTATATCCTATGTGTGCATAAGCAAGTTGATTTAGATCTCTATATTCCCAAGTATTTAAAAATTATAAAAATAAATTAGTACTATATTATGCCAAAACTGCAGAAGTCCCTAGTATTAAAATTTATTTATATCTTACTATTGTTAAAGCCATGTATTTTATTATATTTAAGACACATTGACTTACTAACTTTTAAAACAAAAAGAATGTTTAGAACTTGCTTCCTCTCTTTTTTATTACTTTTGTGCATATTTCTATTGCACAAGTAATTTGTGTAATTTCTTTTGAAATGAACTATTTCCTAAATATGCAAAGGCATTCAGGGTTAGATCTGAGCAACAGGAAGAGGCTCAATGTATTGTCCAAAGTTATATGACAGATAATCGAATTTCCATTTAAGAAGTGTCTTTTTAAAATCACCTTTCTGCTCTAACGAGTTGTTTTTCTCAAGATTTTTGGAAATGTTTATGCACTTCAAAGTGAGTACATTCTGAAAGATGGTAGTGCAGCTTTTCTGAGTGGCCTTGACAGTATCACACTCAACTTCTTCTGAGTCTCAAGAGATCAAGTTGATTAAAGAACAAGTAACAGTTGTAGGCTGCGCATTTGTTGTAATTTGTATAATACAGAAAGATGAAGACACATATCTTGCCTGAAATCTTAGCTCTCTTCCAACCTGCAGTGTGATATTAGGCAAGTCATTTTCCTCCAGTGAAATTTTTCCTAGGTGTCTTGACAGGTGCCGGGACTATGAAGAAGAGCAATGTACACTCCTCTGCCTCACAGTTCACAGTTAAGAAGAAAAAATTGACTGTTAAAAGCATGAAAAATATAGGGATGATGGGCATAGGGGAGAGATGCGGGAGGCGGTATTATACTTTTCTGAGTTGCTGGTCCTTTAGTGAAAAGTGAGGATTTTTAACACTCAGACCTAGCAGTTGCGTGGACCAAAGATCAAAGTGTAAGACTGAAATACAAGTGCTGTGCTTTTACAAAGGAGCACCTCATAAAATATAAAAATCAGCATTATAAAGTAGCTTTCAATCACGGCTACATTTGTTTCCATAACCCTACTCTGAGACTATCTGAGGAGACAATTGCAAAAATATGTGTGTGTGTGTGTGTGTGTGTGTGTGTGTTGTGCTGATTACAGCACTATTTATAAGGGGAAAGAATGAAACATTTTATCTATCAATAAGGAAGTAGCTGGATACAATATAGTAAAAGCACATAATTTAATAGTGTGTACCTTTAGTTGATTCTGAATGTGTGTAGTGTTTTCCACAATTAAAATGGGAAAAAGGCCACATTTAGTTTACAAGTTACAGAACTTATATGTCACATGATTCCACTTTAATGAACCTGTGTGTACTACAAATATTTATATATAGCTGAGTATATTGATTGTACCTGTACTGTATATGTGTATATGCTTGTGAGAGAGTGCAAAGAGTGTAGGCACAACACAGATAATAACTTGGAGTGATTTTTTTAAGGCTAACATTTATTTTTTTCTCTTATTTAAGTATGTATGGAAACAATAAAAATATAATTGATATAATTTCTGTTATAAACCTTTTCAAGTGCACTAAATCGAAGACTAGATTTTGTCTTTAATAGTAAGTAGTTTGCAGTCAGTTAAATCTTTTGGGTAATTGCCGTGTGCAGGCTTCATTCTACATATAAAAGATAAGGTAATGCACAACACAGAGAAAAAGCTATCCTGTATAACTGGGTAGAGTAATGCACGATGAGAGAAAAATGCTTGGGTGATATTTATACTGAAGTTTTAGAGCACCTGATAATTTCTTTATAAAACTACTCTTCATAAACCAAGTTCTAAATTGATACTGCCCTGTTAATATTTGATTGCTTTTACTATGGCTAAAATGTGTCCTTTGGATGTCTGTATAAAATAATCTAATACCTTAACAAAGTAGCAGTTTCAGTAAAGTCTTTGAAGGTAGTATGGAAAAGATGGTTTAAACTGTCTTCCTTCTTCCCTCACCACTAACCCTTGATTCTTTCTTTCATTCCTTCATTGTTTCAGTCTTTTCTCGTCTGTTGAATTGGTATGCTGTATAGAGTAAATGTGTAGTCAAAACCTCCACAGAGAAGCATCCTGGAAATTATCCTTTACAAAACCTTCCTAAGCTTAGGGCTTTGCAGATATTCATAGGTAATTCAATTCAAGTGAGCAACAAAAAAGATGGTTCGATTTCTAATTCATGTTTAGCTTCAGTCTGTTTCTTTGTACTGGAGGTCTGATTACATTTACAGTTAACTTTTGTGGAATTCAGGAAGTGTTCTAGAGTATTCCTGAATGTGACTTTGCAGAGGATCTATTGGGATCTTTTCAGTCTGTGCCTGTTAAAGATCCTACTGGGAGGGGGCAACATCTATGTTTTTGAGGAAATAGCGGACGTTACTCTTTTGGCAGTTGAGATATATTCCTGTGGAGCGATTCTGGCAAATTAACAATCTAGAGAAAATTATATTTCCACATTTTATCATACTAGCACATACTTTGTTGAAATCATTTATAGTTGATATCCATTTACATGTTAATTATATTCATATATCAAGAATTTCTGTTTTCTTCTTCCTAATTAAGTTAGTCATCAATTTCTTGGTTTTACTTGATTAAATAATACGAAATAACTTGGCTGATATGAAAAGTACATTTCTAGCTTGATAGAATGTAAAAGAATGACAAGAAATATAGGCAAGGAAGAAAAGGAGTGTAGTTGAGCACAAATGTTTTTCTTCTTTTCTATGCTTGGAATGAATTCTGTTTAAAGGTCCTACTTGGCTGGGGATATAGCTCAGTGGAATAAGTGCCTGCTTAGCAAGCGCAGGGTCCTGAGTTCGATCCCCAGTACCGCCAAAAAAAAGAAAAAAATAAAGGTTCTACCTAGTAAATACATCAAATACTCTTACTTCAGCTGTTTGATAGAACTGTGCTTTGATTTTGATGCCCAGAAGCTAGACTGCATGTATGAAGACCTCTCTCGCCTAAACATGAACCAAAGCTATTTTAATCATATCGATGTCAAACTTTTTTCAAGATCCGAGGAGGAAAGCTCATGATAACTTACACCCGGAAGAGCGATGCTGGCAAATATGTGTGCGTTGGTACCAACATGGTTGGGGAACGTGAGAGTGAAGTAGCAGAGCTCACTGTTCTGGGTAAGTGCAATTTCACGGAATCTGCTCCCTCTAAAATGTATCCTGTTATCATTTGGTATGTTTATAAAAGGGAGAAGGCAATGAGTCATCAAAGTATAAGTGATCTTTGTACAAGAGAGCAGGGAAATACTGGTACATTACTCTTTGGGTGTATGGGAAAGAAGAGAAAGAGAATCAGTGAAGTGGCCTGAGATAAAAATAGAGATGTGGAGGGAGAACAAGGAGGAGGTACCAGCACAGACAGGCCTCCAGGAGAAAGGAACTACGTGGAATAACTTTCTACATAACATGTTAAATTATATGTCTGTTCTTTTGTTTTGTGTTTTTTTTTGCGGTACTGGGGATTGAACTCAGGACCCTGTGCTTGCTAGGCAAGCGCTTATTCCACTGAGCTATATCCCCAGCCCCTTATATGTCTGTTCTTAATTGACATCTAAAATGCTTTTCTGCTCATGTATCTTTTATTTGGAGATGGTTCTTTCTAATTTTAGAGAGACCATCATTTGTGAAGAGACCTAGCAATTTGGCAGTAACTGCGGATGACAGTGCTGAATTTAAATGCGAGGCGCGAGGAGACCCTGTGCCTACGGTGCGATGGAGAAAAGATGACGGAGAGCTGCCCAAATCCAGGTACACACGAGTGTCTAACGATGTGATTCATGAACCTGTAGGTGACGTGACGCAGTCCTTTCCTTCCAACGGTTCAACTTACACATTTTGACAATGACCATGTGAAAGGAGTATACACTCCTTAGAAGGTATTCTTCCAGTTTTGAATTTTGATCTCTTCCCAGACTAGAGATATGTGGTATGACACTCTGTCTGATGGCGGGCAGCAGCAGAGAGCCACAGCTCCCGTTCAGCCTTGTAACCAGAAGAAAACCAACTAGTACTCTGCAGTGCCCCATTTTACTAAGCCAAAATTTGCAGTAGGTTGGTGTATAAGATGCATTTTTGACTTGTGATATTTTTAATTTATAAGAGGTTTTTCCGGACATATCCCATCAGCCATGGAGCTTCTGTAGATGCCTTAATCAGGGCCCAGGATAGAACACCAGAGATAATTAGAATGAGGAGGCAGCCTTGTTTTCTGAATTCATAGAAGAACCTTATGTTCTTGACCCTGGTTCGCCCAGGGAACCTCTGTGAATGGTGTTATTTCTTACACATATTTTTCCTCTCAACTGAATAGCAAGCAATATGAATTTTCTACATGAGGCTATTAGGAAACAGAATACAGATACAAAAATAAAGACATAATCAGGAGCCAATTTAAATCATGCTAAAAGGGATCAGAGTTTCTTGGTGTCTGTCAAGTCCTTAAATTGGATAGGAGTAGAAACAGGGGAATCAGGGAGCCCTAAAGAAGAGATGATGAAACGTTCAGGTGCTGTCAGTAGTCCGTCTTCCCTCATGCATTCACTCATTCAGCAAGCATGCCCTCAGCTCCTCCCAGGCACTGGAATTATGGCATCGGCATAAACAGAGTGTCTGTTCTTAAGGAGCTAACAGAAGAACGCATGTCTGGGTAATTACAGAGCACCATTATCAAACTGTTTTGGACCAGTGAAAAGTAGACAATCAAAAGAGAGTTTTCAAAGAGGTATGATGCATAAACAATATCTTCAAAAATATGTATCAATTTGATAATCAAGGAAGAGCAGTCAGTATTGCAGGAGAAGGTCATGACGACAGAGACCCAGATGGGAGAAAGAACATCCCATCTTTTGAAGGGCAGAGTTGAATATGGTTAATGCATAAGGTATGCAATAAGAAGTAATATGTCGTAAGGTTAGCCATGGGAGCTATGGTGTCAGGAGTTTGTGTAAAGAAGAATTTTAAATCTTATTGCCTGAGAATGTTGAGCAAAGAGAGATTAGTGTGAGCAGTTGCTTTCTTTTTGTTTTTAGAAAAAACAATCTTGGTGTTAGTATGAATGTTATAATGAGGAGATGCCGGTGGTGGAGGCACCGTTGTTGTACAGATAAAAGATGTAAATTTATCTTTGTCTTTAAAATAGAAAAGTAAAAAAGATTAGCGACAATAACTAATGTACAACACAGTTACAGTAACACATTAGCTAATGTTATTCAAAACTTTAAAAAAAAGATGTAAATTATTTGTCCTGGGAGATGAGGTGGATAGAGAGCTCCAGAGTGGAGAGGAATTTCTAAGTTGACAAATTGGATGAATTTGTTAGAATATGGAGAGTCAATGAGGCGAGACCGATAAATGTGTTAGAAAAAAGAGTTTGATTAGGTTAGGGAAAGAAAACAAAGTATTATTTGAACATATTAAGCATTAGTTGCCTATCAGCTATGATGTCCAATTTTTAGTTGTAAATATGAATTTAGTTGTAAATATGAACTCTTCATTTTACACTTTGTTTTAAATTTGCTCTAATAGTTGTTGCATTGACTTGACGCCAGGAATGAGCTCTCTCTCGAAGAATGTCCCTTAATGTGTTCTCTTTTCTGATGCTGTTAGATATGAAATACGAGATGATCACACCTTGAAAATCCGGAAGGTGACCGCTGGTGACATGGGATCATATACTTGTGTTGCAGAAAACATGGTGGGAAAAGCTGAAGCATCAGCTACTCTGACTGTTCAAGGTAGGCACTGGGGAGCTCTTTATTGTGCTTGTGTTAGTGTATGAAATATGTTGATATTTGAAGAAAATATTTATTAACCTGTATTAGACATAGACTTTAGATGTAGCTCTCAATATAGTATGTCAAGCATTGTTAAAGAAAGTTATTGTTTATCTAAGGGCGTTCTATAAGCGATTGTTAAGGAAAATGAATTACATTTTCATAATTATGGAGAGTTCACCTTGGTCAAACAAATTATGCTTTAAAAATAGCATCTTTCTAACCTCTTAACCAACCAAAGGACAATTATTACCATGTAAACTTTGTCTTTGGATGAAAGCAAATCTATTACATCAGATCATACCTTTTCAAAGATCTATAAAATTGGCAACACAAAGAGGGAAGGATTGTATTTCCCTTCTGGAATGTAAAATCATGTGCAGGCTGGGAATTTTGCAGTGTTTTTCTATGCAGTGTGTATTGCCTGTGATGTAACAAGCATTCAGTGTTTGTTGAATGAAAGAATTTCATTTGTTCTTTGCTACTTTTGATAAAATTGTATTATTTGGTGTGATAGGAGCCAAAGTGAATGGTATTTTATATCTACAAGTTTTCTGAAAGTCAAGAGTACTGCTCCATGCGTATGTGCGCAACCGTGTGGTCCTCTCCACTGGACCCATAATCTAGGTATCTTCATCCCCTCTTTCCTTTCCTCTTTTCTCTGTGATTATCTTTCACTGTGTTTTCTGAGAACTGTTTCCTTTTCTTTTTTTCTGATGACGCATTGTTTGTTGTGGAATTTGAGAGGCAATGACCTTTAAAACATTTTATTGGTGGAAAAAATTCCTTATTTTGACAAGGATATATGGTAAATGGGAGTTCTAGCCATAAACCACTTAGCTTCTTTCTTGCTCTACCATTAGCAACACCTGGTGCTGTCATCTGTGCTGAACACTGTCCCATTTAAGGCTATTAAGAAGAAAAAGGTGGCTTTTGAGGGAGCGCTTCTACTGGGGGCTTTCTGCAAAAGAGCCTTGTGGGCTTTTTCATAAGAGAAAAAACAGAATAAAGAATATTCTCTTCCTGTCTCTAAAGCCATTATGTCTCACTTTGGGGTTTTTAGCTTAACCTCATAAAAACAAAAGAAAAAAAAAGATCAAGAACAAACACTGAATTTCTAAGGCCTAGAGAGTACTTCTCTTTAATCTAAGTTAGACTTGAACTCTCCATGAATTTAAAAGTATAAGAAAACCTCTTTACTTTTAGAAAAAACATAAATATAAGAGATGTCAATTTCAAGTACAAAAGTCCTCCAGGTAGCTGGGAAGAACATAGTGCATGAAAAGGTGTGACCGTCTCCTGGCAGTTGTGACAGGGAGGTGGATTGTCTGTTGCATTAGTGACATACGTTTCACTTCTTTAAAGTCTTTTACCTTGGTATCCTGATGCTTTTGCATAGCCACCCCACTATGGATATAGTAGATGTTGAAATCAAGATCAATTCTTCCTGCAATTTTAAAGTGAGTTTGAAAGCTCATTCAGCCTTAAATTTTCCATCTTGATGTCTTGATTTCAATGGAAATTTGGTACAAAGGATCAACTCCAGAACCTATGTGATAAATATAGATGCCTTCATTTCAACTGTATTTAGTTTGTGATATACTTATGAAAAATTTACATTTAGTTGAGAGTTTAATATTTTACTTAACTTTAAAATACAGCATGCATATTGACATCAACTGTTCAAATGTCTGTAACATGTTAGAATAATATAACATGATTTTAAAGAAAGTAGTAGCATTATTCCTAACTGCAGGAGATAATTTGGGGGAAAAGAACACTCAAATCTGAAAAGATAGGAATTCTTTCTTGCTTTGAGACTGAATATAGAAAAATACAGATATAGTAAATACAAAGAAAACTGATCAGAAATGAATTTTTGGTAGCAGGAAAAATTACAAGAGTAAATTCAGTAGCTGTGTTTGAATTCTGTCTTGTGTGGCTCATTTTTAAGTGATACTCTTAGAGACAGTATCACCTAAAAATAATCTTACACATCCCTTGTGCAATGATTATTTAATTTGGAGAACTGATATTAAAAGAACAAAATTGTGCTACAGATCGAAATTATGGGGAAAAATTGCCTTAGAAAAAGGTGATCACTTTTTTTTCCTCTATCATTACAGATACGATTAATTTCATCATCTTAAAAAGAACTCTGAGCTAAGAATTATTTATTTTTTGGAGCTTTTTTGTCTTGAATTTTGCTGTTTATTTTAGAAATTACCTATATAGGTAGCTGTCTTGGTTACTTTACTCCTGTTGCTGAGACAAAATACCCAACATCCAAAATGAAGAAAGGAAAGGTTTATTTAGCTTATAGTTTGTGGAGGTTTCAGTCCATACTTGGCTGCTTCAGAGGCAGAGTGGCACATGGCAGAGGGCAAACTGTTTAAGACAGCAGAAGACAGCAAAAAGCAGCCGGCCGAAAGGGGGAAATGGCTGCAAGCAGCCTCTTTTTTTCCCCTACATTGTAAACAGCCTACCCCCACCCAGGGGGCATGTACCTCTTACATAACCTCCATGCCCTCCTCTTCCACAGGCTCAGGATGTTTACAAAGTAAGCACCCCAGCTTCCTGCTGAATCACTCAGTTAAACCTCTAGATTCCCCAAGTTGACACAATGTATCAACCATAACAGTAGCCTTAAATATTCCTTTCTTATGGTTAGGGCTTTTCTACTTGGGTACTCTTGACATTGCTTACCATCCTTGTATGGGACACCTCTCAGGAGCTTTATCTGTTAAGTATTGTTAACACTTTTTTTTTTTTTTTTTTGCGGTACTGGGGATCAAACTCAGGACCCTGCGCCTGCTAGGCAGGCGCTTATTCTACTGAGCTATATCCCCAGCCCCAAGTATTGTTAACACTTAAAGTATGAATATTTATTCCAAACTTATTGAGAGAAATAGTGCAAGCACAGCATCCTAGGAGAAACTCAAGTGGCTTCTCCTGACTTTGCTCCTGGGTGTGAAGAGTAAGATCCATGATTCCAAACTGGAATACATTGGCATTGCTGATAGACTCCACCTTCTGGTCTGGGTTCAGAAGCAAGCAATTTGCAAAATTTAACTGATGGCTTGGTGTTAATTTTGCAGATTATCAGGCATGGCCTCTGGAGAATATGATTCATGAGATCTGGATGAAGGCAGTGAAATTTGTTTTTATTTTTGTTTTAAAGCAATAAGTTCATAAATCCTGGGATAAAGGCATTATTTGATGTACCAAGAGAAAAAATGAAAGACTGTATTTTTTCCTTTATAGTAGTCAGTAGCACGGAGGCTAGAGTGACACTAAATTTAGTGTGATCCTCCTGTCATTTACTACCGTGTGACTCAGAACAGATTCTGAAACTCCACATTTCTTGAGCCTCGTTTCCCCACATATAATATCCAGATAATAACACAATCTCACAGCTTTTTTACAAGGATTAAGTTAAATCATGTATATGATATTTTATGTATTGTCCTTTTTAGAGTGTTTTTAAAATAAGGAATATTGTATTTATGTGTTATTATTATTCTTAGCTTTATTGCTTTATAAATTTTTACATAATTTTAGAGACAAGTAGCTCTTTTACTACAATTATAAATGAGAACTCTAAAGAACTAATACGATATGACTGTTAGGCAAAAATGTGTGAAAAATTCTTCTCACATACAAAACATTACACTTTTTAAAAAACCTGTTTTGGTTTTTACAGTAAGGGCATTGCATTTTGCTAGTGTCATCGACTAACAAAATGCAACTTACATTGATGCTTTCCAAAATAAACAGATAACAGAGTTAATAATTGTAAGTATTTTGGAGTCAACAAATCATATTTTTTGAACTGTGGAGTGTTATTTGTGATTGAGAAACATCCAACAGAGAGCATTTGCCCTCAGTTCTAATTTCTTTACGTCTGTTTTCTATTTTTTGAGATTCTCAGTCCCTCAATTTACCACTCTATAAAATAAAGGTATTTCATTACAATTCAGAGGTAGTAAACTTATCCATGAGAGTCAACTTGTTTATCCTCAAAAATTGCTTAATTATCATGGCCACTTGGAACTTTCAGTTAATCCTCCAAAAATGGGTGAAACATCAAGTTGCACCATGCACAGCAAGTTATCAGGCCTCTCAGTCCTCGAGCCTGTATGTTATCAAGTATAACATCGCTATGTTGTTCCCGGGAAGCGAAATACCAAAGCCAAAAAACATTGGAAGTAATTCAAAATGCGGATTATTTAATGTAGAAAATTTTACTTTTTCTAGAAAAGGCCAATGTCACAAAAACTATTGTGATATTAGGAAGTTTCAGCCTAAACTGTATTGTTTGACTTTATAAATATCAAATCAATAAAAATAATTTCCTAATTTTTAGCTTACATATCAATTTTGATGTATCATTAAAACTCACTAGCACAATGACATGCAAACTGTCTGCAGTAGTTTGATCTATTGAAGAAAAATAACATTCATTACATGACCAATGACAACTGGTAAAGTAATGCTGTTTGGGGTAATAATGACAGAAAAGTATTTCTGCTTAACTGTGGTTAACTAGAATACTCAGTGTGAGCCCATACTCCATCTGCTCATGGGTGTTCAAAGGTTTATTACCTATAAATTTAAACCATCAGTTCTTTTATCTGTACTTGGTGTTTGCCTGTGTAGACTCCTTCTCAGGATTATACTAAAAAACACAAGTCTTTTAAAAGATGTTTCTTCACAGTTTTGACTTACTATGTCGTTCCAGTTTGAACTTCAGTATCTCATTTTGATAAGTGCTAGGATTGCTGGCCCTGTCTTGGGAGCAGTGGATTAGTTTTTGAACCAGTGCTCCTTAGCACATCTTTTAAGGAAAAGGATATCTATTGTGCTTACAAAGTTTTATAGGTTGTGATATATCTATAAAATATAAAATCTAACCACAACAATATAAATGTGCAGAGGCTTCCAGCCAACTTTTTGAACAGGAAGCCATTGATCCTCTGAAATCTGTGCTTCCACCTGGCGTTTGAGGATGGCCACAGAATTGTTTTATAGCATCATGCTATTTTAATCTATCTCAATGTTTATTTGGTGGAACTGGGGATGTTTTTGAAATCAGATAAAAAAAATCAGATCATAATCAGCTAAAATTGTCTCTTTCTCCCCAGAACCAATTTATGGTTAATTTTAAAACTAAATACTTTTTTCTTTAGTTAAAAATAGACTTTAAAAAATGCATGGTGAATACAGTTTCAAAAGACTTCAAAGAATAAAAACAAGTCAATTCAGTATATTATTAGTAATAAAAATGTGTAAATTATTTACTTAAAACAAACAATCATGCAGATAGCTTTTAAAATCATTTCATTTTTGAGGAGCACTTGCCCTGCAGAATAAAGGATAATAAAGCCACATAGGCTTTAAATTTTGAATTTTTCTCATTTAATGCTGCCCTCAGCTTCTAAGATTTCTTATGATTCTTTGCTTCAATTACTCACTGCTTTAACAGTCCAAACTAGACGGCATTATTAATCTTTCCTCTGTGTCTGAAACCTCACAGATAAAGCAGCTTTTATCACTGTCACCATTTTATTTCTGAAGTAAATTTGTGACTCTATCACCAGAATGATCATGTTCCCATCACTGTGTCCCATCAGTCACGGGAAAGTGAACTGAATACGGACTTCCATATACCAGCCATTTCCCAAGCAATCACCTTTTATCTCCCTGAGCTGAACCATTAGGAAAATCTAATCCCATTTTCGTTCATCTCTCTTACAATAGGAACTAAAGGATATTTAGCTCTCATTTCCCTTGAGAGCTGAGAGCTATGCTCCCCAGACCAGGAAACTGTACACTTAGATCTCTGTTCATACCCCCCTAGACTTTTTGCCAGGCTTCTCACAGGACTAGTTATTCTTTGAAGCTCATGAAATAGTTGCTTTTCTGAACTTTCTGCAAGTCTGTTAAAGGAATGCAGGTGCCAAACGCTACCAAATAAGGTGATGCTCCGTTATCGGGCAACTGGGACTTCCGTGAAATCTCAGCTCCTCTCTTAATAAATGCTTGTCCATTTTTCTGCCCTTGATGTGAAATTGTTCCATTGTCTCAATTTCATCACTTGCATCTTTGCTTATAAAACATAGTGTGAATTATACTACTACCTCTTTAAATTTATTGTTGATGTACAATATAATTGATAAAAATGAATCCTCAAAAGGACATGCATTCTATTTTGGGGGGTTGTTATTTTCTCTTATGCTTCCCATAAGTATTTATGCCAACTCTATAATGAAGGAGCAAAGCACTTCCTCATTAGGACTGATTAGCCAGTGACAGCTGCTGGAAGGGTGAGCCTTAAAGTGTGAGATTGACATGAAACGAGAGAGACACAAAGGCAGAAAAAAGACCTAGGCTGTCTTTTGGCTGACTTAATTGCTACTAATGGGATGTTTCCTAGAGCTTCTTTCCTTGCTGCTGGTGAACTGCACGCTTCAAACGAGAAGATTCGCTGCAATATCATGGGTGTCACAGTTTATGATTGACCCCTATTCAGAGTCCTAATGATCTAGGACTTGAAGAATAATTACAACTTTCAGTAAAATGAGAAGCAACTGTCAGAGGTTTGCATGAGCTTTCAAGTTTCTTCTAACCCAAGGTGAAAGTGTTAATCTGAGGAATGTACTAGTCATACAGGGACAATAAGAGCAGACCAGGAAACTGAAGCTGAATCTCTCCTAGTCTCCATTTCACCAATGGGGATTATAACTTGTAGAGACCTGTGTGCTAGACAGCTTGGGGACAGAGGAGTCATCCTTTTCTCTCCCAGCTTTTCCTTGTCTTACTCCTATTCATTCACCACAAAATGTTACTTACTTTGCCTTTTAAATATTTCCTAACTTTCTTACCATTGCTCACCTTTTTGTCTATTGCTGTAGTTCAGGCTTTTGTCATCTCTTAGTGAAACAGTTCACCTCTGACTAGTTTCCATCTTACCCTATAGAATCCTTGTCCACAGGAGGCTCACCTGTCTGAAACATGTATCTTGTTAGAGTAGTTCCTTCCACAAAATGTTGTCATGGTTTCCATCTGTCCACAAAGAGATCCAAGATACTGGTGCTTATCTCCTTTCATTTAATACAGTATATTTGGACACTTTCCCATGCCTGTACCACCCTGAAGTTTAGTATTGGGCATTTTGTTATGTTGGCTTCTTGGTCTACAAGGCCACCCGCCCAACCTGCTCCATCTTCTACCTGCTATTTACTCTTATGCTTGGACTCAGCTCAGGTAAGCACCCTCCTGTCTGATCCACAGTTTAGAAATAACCTCTCTTCCCTTCCGCAGCCCAAACCATAGCGCAGCCATTTTAGACTTTAATTGGCTGTATGCCTCCAGAAAGTTTTTCAGGTAACCCTATCCTAGTGCAGACCAGATAACCGCCATTCAGGTACGCATTGAATGCTACTACTGCACATATCTCACTGACATACCTTCCCTGCTTGAATATAAATTTGTTAGAGCCACACTTTTTCTTCTGACATAGTCTGACTGCTTTCTGTAGTGTGAGACTTTAGGTGATGGTCTTCTAGAGAAATAGAACCAGTAGGATAGAGACAGATACATAAAGAGACAAATAGACAAACAAAGGGGAAATTATTATGAGAATTGGCGTACTCGGTTGGGAGAGCTGCAAAATCCTGCACAATCCCACCTGCAATCCGAAGAACCAGGAATGCAGAAGATGATATTCAGTCCGAGTCTGCGTTCCTCGGAACCTGGAGTCTGGTATCGGAGAGCAAGATAAATGCATGTCCGAGATCCACCCGCTATGCTGTGCAGAATCTCAATATTCCTTCCCACAATGGCAGGGGCCAATCTTTGTACTCACTGTAGCGTTTCAAATTCTGATGTTCTCTGGAAATAGATTCACATCCATGCCTGGTAAAATAACGTTTTGCCACCTATCTAGGTAACCCTTCACCCAGCCAGGTTGACACATGCAGTTACCTATCAGTGAATCGTGTGTTCTTGCAACATTTTCTATGTGAGTCACTCAAGTGTTCATCTTGATGTACACCTCCTCAGAAGGCCCTGGGCTTCTCTGAGTTTTACTGTTTTCATCTACTTAAAAATAAATTAATGTACAGTTGAAATAAACATCAATGAGCAAGCAGAAAAATAAACAATAATTAGTAAAATAAATTTCCCTAAAAGTGGGTTGTAGATTAAAAAGTGCTAATGTCACCAGCCTCCAGAACAAAATTAAAAACCCATCAGGTCTTTGGCAATTTTTATCCTGTCAGAAAATTTGAAAGTTTTGCTATGTAATTATCTGATTTGGCCATTGTCTTATTTTTCTACAGTGAGAACGTTTTTTTGTGACCCTCTTATTCTATTTTTGAGAATTAGTCCTTACTATTTCTCTAGAAAGTGTTTAAGGGAGTTTTATCTTTTTCTTTTATTTTTTTTGTAACCCGCTATCAGAAAGCAGTCTATGGGGGAGTTCTTAAGAGCATGGTCTTTGAAACAAGCACACTTGATTTTGAAAGCTGAATAAGCACATTATTAAATTTCTGAATCTACACATATAAGAGACATCAATGAAATGACAATTTAAACACTTCTCACAGCCCGCTAAGCATTTCATGTTTGTCAGCTCATTAGTCTCTGCAGCCACCTTATGAGAAAAACATTTGCACCTTCATTTTCCTGATGAGAAACTGTAGATTCAGAAATTTAATACTTTGTCTGCTTTTGGTGTCCTTCATTGCCTATCACTAACTGAATGAAAGGATTAAGTTACCAGTCATGCGTGCATCTACTAAGATGTTTTACATAGACACACAATAAATGCTTCACAATAACTATGAAACTTCTGCCACTGTAATTAAGAATGTCAATTTTTATTCTAATTGATTTAGGCAAAAGTGGATATCATAACGCTAAAAATTTGAATTTGCTTAGAAATATATTTTTCTATTGACTCTACATATCTGATACCCATTTCAGACCCAAGTCATAGTTATTATTTATTATTAATAAATATTGGTTATTACTAAGCAGATTCATAATTAACATGATTTTCTTTGACATTTAACATAATTATTTTCACTCCTTTTATGCTAAGCTTCTGGATTGATAGAAGGAATAATACTGAATTTCTTTACTATTCATTCCAGAAATATAATCTATATAGTAGAAAATTGAATAAGATGAAGATAAAATACAGTCAACATTCCCCAGGTGAAGATGTCAAAAGAAAAATTTTTTATTGAACACATACAGACTTTTTTCTTGTAATCATTCCCTAAGAAAACAGTGCAATAGTTATTTACATAGCATTTATATTACATTAGGGTTCATAAGTAGTCTAGAGGTGCTTTATATTATAAGGGAGGATACACGTATATGATATACAAATATCAAAACATTTCATATAGAAGACTTGAGAGTTTGTGAATTTTGGTCCTCCAGGGGCTTTTGAACCAATTCCCATAGACACTGAGGAGCAGTTGCTATTTGGATAGATGCTCTCAGTAATAACCACCATATAATTTATTCTTGATAAATGGATCAGAAGACACAATGCATTAAAGTAGATGTGTATGTATCCATTGAAACCTTGTTTAACATGAGAAATAAAAAAATTTAAAATATGCAAGATTCATGTTAATGTGCATAATATTACATATTATGTGTACATGTCATTTTTTAAATGGACCACTGAGAATATAAAATTAAAATTTGGAGAATTTAAACAAAAATAAAACAGCACAGCTTACTGTGTAGATTTTACCACCAGTTATAGAAGATAAGCTGTAAGAAAAACTTGCATTATTAAACAAACTCTGGGAGAAAGAAAACCTATTTTGTAAATTTGTGGTTTTCCTAAACGAAGTTCACTATGTTTTCCTTTTTAACAGCTGATGAGATCTTTGTGTAAGTCACATGCCTTTATAGAGCTTGTATGATGTCTAGGTCTAAAAGAAGTAATAAAAAAAACACTAAACCCTTCACTTCTGAATTTCCTTTCTTTGATGTAGACTTCATTTAAATCAGTTGTTGGAACAGTTTCCTTGAATCACTGATTTCAGAAAACCTGGCAGTATAACAGTGCATTGTTTCTGACCATTAACATGGTTATTTGAGCCAAAGCCAAAACTAACAGCGTCAAGGGACTTTTTTGCAGGTTCAAGTTAGGTTTATTATAACCCAAGATCCCAGTTAAAAACTGTGACTTCATCAATGTTATACTATATTTGAGGCCTCAAAAGCTTTCCTTGATATGTGTAATGCTTTTGCCAGACTCTGACAAGATGCAACAGACTGGTTCTTTGGGGGGTGATTCTTAATGACATGTGGTGGTAATCCACAGGGTTCCAGGGAAGCCAGCCGTTCTGTAGTAAACACTGCTTCAAAAAGCAGAGGACACACATATGTAATTGTGTCTATCTGTGTTTATCACCTCTTATACATATTGCTATTATTTTTGTCTGCTTGTTTGAATTGAATTTATTGGTACATTTTGATATTTATCATGACCACATTCATGATAGGGAATTTGTATCTGTACGTGATATATCTTACTCTTTTTTATTTCCCACTTCCATAATTCTGAATTCGAGAGTTTTATTCCTAATGTCACACTTGCAGGGTTTGTTATGCGTTTATTGTCTTTTTTGTTTCTTCTTTGTTTTGTACTTAAAATAATGATTTAAACACCACAACTGAATTCCTGTTCAGTGGAGAAGTAAAAGAAGCCATGTCTCTCAGCACAGCTATAAACAGAATATAAACATGGTAGAAAGTGTTTTGGTTTTTATCTTTATCTTCAATACTTAAGTTTCCACATTCTTTCTGTTGTTTGAATAGTAAAGTTAATATGAAGAGCTAGACAGTGAGGCAAAAACCATGTGATGATTACTTTTGGTTTTACTTTCATACATTTTGTACAACATTAAAGCAAGTGAACTTAGAATTTTTCAAATTTCTCATTGAACTTTGAAAACTCTTTTTAAAAATTCAACTGACACCTAGGGGCTAGAAGGAAAACAAGTTTACGATTGTAAAAAGAAAAAATGCCCCCTCCCCTAACGAGAATATATGAGGGAAAATTCAAAAGAGTCAGTACTGCTAATCTGTTCTTTGTGAGCAGGCTGAAAATGCCACCAGCCAGAGAGGCCCAATGAAGTCCCACTGCAGAACCATCAAGACCAGGGTTTGGGAGAACAGCACCCTCCTCTCGCGGTTCTGATCCACTTGTGTAAACCCGGTGCCGGGTGCCACTCTGGCTGTTCTTTGTCTTGGGGTTTTGGTTTGATTGAGACCCAGCAGCATTTAAATTGATTCTTTGTCATTTGCTCCCCCAAGAGGAATAAGGTGAAGAACTTCTAGTGTCCTTACAAATTTAACACAATATCATTTTAACCCTGATGTTTGTTGAAGATTTTACATTCTCTTAGATTTCTTTCATTCATGAATTAAGGTCTTGGATCAATTTTAGTTCAAAGATATCAGTATAAATCGTAAAATTAATCAAAAGGAAAAACATTCCCCAGCTGGCCTTGCTACAGAGAATTTCAAACACTTTCTTAATGTATGTTCCAGGCAAATATTTGAAAAGATATGCAGTGAGCAGTGAGGTACAAGAAATAATTGATACCCAGACAATTCCATGGCAAGTAGTCACACAGCACTACTCTAGCAAATAGCCTATCACAGGCCAGGCACTGAGCTGTGCGCTTCATTGTGGTTTGTTCAACTATATAACAGCAGTGGATAAGGTTTGTCCAGGCCCAGTGTAACTGAGCAGCTGTTTTTAGCAAAGGATCCTCAAGTAAAGGTGTCAGCACAGAAATATGTGATTGAGTTGTGTGGGATGTCTAAAATGTGAAGCGGCATGAGAATGAAAACTGGAGAAATAATTTTTTTTGTTCTTTTTGCTTTAGTCACAGGCAGATGACTCATTTTAAAATGTTAGATTCTTTACTAACAATCTTACATAATTTTATGTCTTGGATTTATTTTGTGAAATTGGCTATCTTTCATTTTTTTACTATTTCCTATTTATTTCTTTTTAAATTTTTTTATTAGTATGCCGCCCTTCATAATGATCACATTCACCAGGGAGGAATTTATATCTTTACGTTACATATTTTAATTCCTCTTTTTTCTCTTTCCCCTTCCCTCCCTTGAGCCTCACTTTTGCTCCCCATTTACAAAAGCTTTGCTTCTACTGTTTTTATTTCCCAACCTCTTCTTTTTAAATTTCTTTTCCATTCCTTGCTTCCTTTACCCTTCCCTTCCCTGTGTCCTCTTCCCAATATTCACCATCTGTTTTGCTCCCTATTTACCCTTTATTTTCCTCACACAGAATAAACAATGCAATATTGAAACATGTGTCTGATTTATTTCACTTGAAATTAGGGTCTCACGATCCATCCATTTACCTAAAATCGTCTCGTTTGTCCTTTTTATGGCAAAGTAGTACTCCATTGTATGTCAATGCCACATTTTTCTTTATCCATTCATCCATTGATGAGCTTGTGTGCTGTTTCCAAGATTTAACTATTATTATAAATTGTGCTTCTATAAACATATATGCTTAGGTCACTGTAGTATGATGCTTTTAACTCTTTTAGGAAGCTACCTAGAGGGGGAATAGTTGGGTTAAATTAACTCTCTGGTTAATTTTTTGACAAATTTCCATACTGGTTTCCATATTAATTGAATGAATTTACATTGCTACCAACAGTGGAGAACCAACAGTGGAGAAGGATTCCTTCTTCCTCACAGCCTTGGCAGCTTTTTAAATGGATGTGATCCCAGCTGTTCATTTTTGGAACATTTCCTGTGACATCAAAATTTTATTCAGGACATTTTTGCCTACACCTATGTCTTCAAGTGTTTGCCCTGTTCTGTCCACTAGCAAAGTGTTTCTGTTTTTACCATGGAGATCTTTGATCCATTTTAACTCTTGTTTAGTGCATGGTAATAGACATGGGTTTAGTCTTAGTCTTTGGCTTACAGAAAGCCAGTTTTTCCAGCATCGTTTATTGAAGGGGCTATCTTTCTTCTAGTGAACATGTTTGGCCCCTTTGTCAAAGACATAGTATCTAAATGTGCTTAGAGTGTGTCTGCATCTTTTAGTCTGTTCCATTGATCTTCAGTCTGTTTTTCGTTTTTTTGTTTTTTGCTAGTATCATACTGGTTTTATCATTGTAATTTTTTAATATAACTTCAAATCATGGATTGTTATGTCCCTTGCCTTGCTCTTGTTGCCAAGAATTGCTTTCACTATTATAGGTCTTTTCTGATTCCCCATGGATTTGGGGATTGTTTTCTCTAGTTCTGGGAGGCATACCATTGGTTTTTTATTGCAATGGCAATATACTTCTATAAGTTTTGGAAATATAGACATCTTCACTATATTGGTTCTATGTGTTCAAAAACAGGGTATCATTCCTTTTTATGACATCCTCTTCAGTCTTTTTAGATACTGTAGTTTTCAGTGTAAAGATCTTTCACTTCCTTTGTTAGATTGATTCCTAAGTACTTCGTTTTTCTTGGTTTTATTGCAAAAGATGTTATTTCCCTGGTTTCTTTGTCAGTGACTTTGTTATATGTGTACAGAAATGCTATTGATTTTTGAGTGTAAATTTTGTATTCTGTTACACTACTATGCTTGTTATTAACTCTAGAAGTCTTGTGGTGGAGTTTTTGTAGTATTCTATGCAGAGTATCATGTCATTGACAAATAATAATTTAATTTCTCACTTTTACTATTCTTTTATATTCCTTTTATTTCTTTCATCTAATTGTTCTGGTTAGTATTTCCAGGACTAGATTGAAAAGGAGTGGTAGTAGTAAGCATCCTTGTTTTGTTCCTGGTTTTAGAGTGAAAGCTTTCAGTTTTTTAATATTTAATGTGATGTTGGCTGTTGGTTTATCATAGATGGCTTTTATCAAATTGAGATAAAGACATATTTCTATTTTCTGTAGATTTTATTCTATCATGAATGTGTATTGGACTTTGTCAAGTGGTTTTTCTGTATCTAGTGAGATGATCATGCAGTTTTTGTGGTTGGTTCTGTTAATGTGGTGTGCTACATTTATTTATTTGTGCATATTGAGCCATCCCTGTACCCCTAGGATGAATCCTATTTGATTATGGTATATAATCATTTTGATGATTTGCTGCATTCTTTTTACCAGTACTCACTGAGGATGTCTGCATCTGTATTGATTAAAGTGATTGGCCTACAGTTTTCATTTTTGCTAGGTCCTTCTCTGGCATTGGTAGCAGTATAACTCATGCTTCTAGGAGTAACTTTGGACCTATTGGTTCTCTTTCAATTTTGTTAAAGAGCTTGAGGAGTAGAGGGATTATATATTCTCTAAAGTTCATATAGAATTCAGTAGTGAATCCTTTATGACCTTGGCTTTACTTTGTTGGTAGTTTTGGGGTCTTTTTCTATTTCTCAATTTCATTTACTGATATTAGATTATTTAGATTTTGTATATGTTCTTAATTCAGCTTTGGTAATTCACAGATATCTAGGAATGTATCCATCTTCTGAATATTCAATCTTATTAGAGTACAGTTTCTCAAAGTAGGTACTGATGATCTTCTGGATTTCTGCAGGATCCATTTTGATTTCACTCTTTTCATTTCTAATTGCATGGATTTGGTTTTTTTCTTTCCTTGTTTTGATAAGTTTGGCTTAGGGTTTGCCTACTTTATTTCATCTTTCTAGGAACTAACTTTTTGGTTCATTTATTCCTCACATTGTTTTCTTAGTCTCAATTATTTTAATTTGTGTTCTTGTAGTTACAGCTTCCTTTCTTGTATAAGCTTTGGGTTTAATTCATCCTTCAGTTTCTAGAACCTTGAGGTTCAACATTAGCTTGCTAATTTGTGCTTGCTTGGTTTTTTGATGTGAGAATTCACTGCTATAAACTTCCCTTGTAGGACTTTTTTCATTGCATCCATAAGTTCTAGTATGTCATGTTGGCATTATTGTTTATTTGTAGAGATTATCTAATTTCTTCTTTAATTTCATTGCTGACTCATTGGTTGTTCATGAGTGTATTGTTTAATTTCCATATATTTTGTAGTTTTTGTGGTTTCTTTTGTCATTTATTTTCAGTTTCATTGCACTGTGGCCTGACTGTATTCATGGAGTAATTTCAATTCCTTTGTATCTATTTAAGCATATTCTATAAGCTAGCATGTAATTTATTTTTGAGAAAGTTGTATGTGCTGCTGACAAAAGATTTGTATTTTGTTGTTAGTTGGAACATTTTGTAGGTAGCTATTAAGTCCATTTGTTCAGAAGCTTGGTTCAATTCTTAAATTTTTTTGTGGATCTTTTTGTCTAGTCAATCTGTCTATTTGTGACACTGGGATTTTGAGTTCCTCCATTATGATTGTATTAGTGCTTATCTAATTTGTCATATCCATTAGTGTTTCATATAGTTGGGTGTGGCAGTGTGTTGTGCATGGAGCATGTTTTCCACCCTTTCAATTTTCTTCTGTGAATTTCTTTTTCAATTAAATGTATTTTTGTATGCGGCATACTATTGAATCTTGTTTCTTGTTCCATTCTGCCAATCTTTTTCTTTTGATTGGTAAGTTGAGATCATTCACACTGATGGTTATAACTGATATGTTTTGACTGACCCTTGTAATTATATTATCTTCTTCTCATTAGTTCTCTTTCTTGATTCCTTCTATTTAATTGTTTGCCTCATCTGGTGGATTCATTGTTAACATTGTTATCTTCAATTACCTTTTTCTAGGATATCTTTGAGTACTTTTTGGAGTGGTGGTTTGGTAGTCATGAATTTCTTCAGATGTTATTTATCATAGAAGTATCTTATTTTTCCATCAATTTTGAAAGGTAATATTTCAGGGTACTTCAGTCTCTGTTGGCAGCATTTTTTTTTAAGGATTGAAGTACTTCACCTCAAACTTTCCTTGTTAAGAGCTTATGTTGGTAAGTCTGCTGTGATTCTGATGGGTTTTCCTTTATATGTGATTTGCTTTTTCTCTGTAACAGCTTTTAATATCTTGTTTTTATGCTGAATTTCTGGAGTCTTAAGTATTATATGCATTGGTACAGTTTTTTTTAAATCATGATTATCTGGAGTTTTATATGCCTCATTTAACTATATGTCAAATTCTTTTCCATGCTTGAGATATTTTCTGCCATTGCTATGTGAACAGATTTTTTCATGTCCTTTGTGCTATTTCTGAATTTTCATTGATTCCAATCAATCTTTTTAGTCTCCTTTACATTGTCTACAAGCTGTTGGATTGATATTTTGTGATTCCTTGCTTTTCTAAGAAATTAATTTGATGGTCACCAACAACCCTGTGTTCTATTTTCACATTGGCTGACTCTGTTCTGATACTTTCAATAGAACTTTTAATGTCCTGAGTTTCTGTTTGATTCAGTCTTATGGAATCCAGTTTTTTTCTCTGTTGGGAATTCTTGGTTTCTGTGTCTTGTCTGAGCTCCTGTAAATTTTAATCTGTATCTACACTAGATTCACTAACCATTTTCTTCATTTTGGTAATCATCTTCTTAATTATTTGTGTAATTATTTCTGCACTGAATTTGTCAAGAGTCTTATTAAGCTCTTATTTCTGCTACCATCATTTCTGAACATTCAACTTGGTCACTCTTGATTTTTTTCGGCCCAAGTGGCTCCTGTATTGCTTTGGGGGAGTTAGGCATTTTGAGGTGTACTGTGTTCCTGTGAATTCTCATTTTCTATTTTTTTAATCATTGTTTATGTGTTCTCTGTATTTAGACTTGTGAATTGCTTATGATAGGTACCTTTATTACAGTGGTGCCTCAGGCCACAAGCTTAATCCTTTCCACAATTCTGCTCACAGATGCAATTGGATGGGAATCTAATCAAATTTTCCTGTAAGGTCAACATCGATCCTAAGCATTGAATTTAATTCAGTTCTCGTCTAGTTTGGCTTGTGACCAGAATTGTGGAAAGAATGAAATTCATGAACTGAGATACCACTGTACTAGTATCAAGACATTTTTAGGTAATAACTACTTTTCAGAGATATCTTATAGGTGTAGCTGGCTTTTGGGCTAAGAGTCTAACTCAGGATCCTACCTCTTCTGTTTATTAGAGATGAAATGTTGCAGCTTTTTTAGCCTTGCACCCAGTTCTTCCATAATGAACTGTAGTATTGTTTATGACAGCCAGACAAGCTAGGTACTGGTGTACAAGGAAGATCAGTTGGAAAATATGGAGTGCTTTGGAACTTGCATGTCACCTTTTGTGGGGGCCATACTAATCCTCTCAGTATCATTCCAATTCTAGTATATTTTCTGCCAAAGTAAGCACTATATATAAATTCATGTAAAAGAATTCATCCTAAAAGTTCATATGGACTGTATTTTATACAGAATTTTATGGATATAGATTGAGATTATTCCCTATAAAAGAGACTCAAAGAAAATTATAAAGTATATTAAGTATACTTATTGCTTATGTGAACCTTGATCATTCTAAAAATACAAGACAATTAAAGAACCGATGTTTCATCTGTCCATTTGTACTGAACTTGAATTTTTGTCATAATTTAAAATACTTAGATAAATATGCACAGGATTAATGATTATGCTGATTTTTATTCTCCATTCCCAAATGAACTAAATCATTTCAGCATACTCCAAACATCAGGGCATCATTAGAAAATAGTTAATTTTATAATTGTGCAGTATCTGGAGTTCTTTGACTTTATTTTAATCATTGACGAAGTGTTAATTTTTATCTTTTAAAAGATTCCTGTAAAAATTAAAAATAAACATTTTGAACTACTATACCTAAAATTCACAAAACTGATTAAAATACTGTGAGAACTTTAATTTGCTTTTAAACTGTTATTCTTAAGACATGATAAATAATGTGCCAGAATAAACATACCTGCAAAAATTACTAAAATAAGTATAAGACAAAATATAGCTGAATAATTAATAATTGCTTTATTACAGATTTATGTGGCTAGGAAAATCCATAGCTGTTTATTAAAATTCTTTTCAGAACATTTGTTTTGTGTGGCTGAAGTTATTAGGAGAGAACTTAGAGAACTGCACAATTAAACCTGATAGATGGGCCATTTCACAAAGACTTTTTTGAAGTTAATTTTGTGGATAGAATAATCATTTGAAACAGTATTTTTAGGCCTTTAATAAAGAGATGAAACCTGCTTTTGTGTTTTTACCTTAGGATTTTTACTCTCAAAAATATACCTAGTAAAGTATTTAACTATAATTTATAAATAAATTTGTTTTGATTTATATTTCTTGGTGGTGAGCATTAAATCTGCGGTGGTTTACTTTGTTAGACGTGGAAGGGGGTTTACAAACGATGTACTTTGACACTATTTTATAAAAGAGAAAACTGACATTAGACAAGCTTTATACTAAATAGCAAACTCCAATCACATTTACTGATCTCTAGATTATATGCCTTGATTATTTTCAGTGACTTTTCTAAATGACTATATCACATTGCTTTTTTGAGATGCAGTTGACTGTTTTGAGGTTGTTGCTATGAGAAAATAAAAAGCAGCATGGATTATTTCTTTCCCTCAATCTTTTTTCTATGTCTAAAATCTGTCAGTGTACAAACATTTTATTACTTTTATCTAATATATTAACATACACATTGGGTATTTCAAATAATTTCTTATTGAAAGTCATCTTTTTAGGTCATGGAACAAAAGCATTTTAGGACCAAAAATACATTATAGTGATATTTAACTCCTTTTTAAAAAAGAGAATGAAAGCATCATTACTAAAAGACTGATTTCAAGAGCTAAAGAGATTTGGATTCCAATTCTCCTATCTTACTTTTTGAGTAACCTTCAGAAAGTGACCAAAGGTTTGCACAGTTAGGATACTGAATTACTTCTGGTGTGGTTTATAATATCTGATCCGACATGTAGCTAATGTTGATGGCATTTTATTGTTAAATCAAGGAAGAACATTTACGCAATTCCTACAGTATCATCAACCTTATTTCTTTTGGAAAGGATCTTGATCCAAAGTTGTTTAACTGTCAGTTGGTATATTAATCAGTTTCCTATCACTCTGACAGAAGAACTGACATCTATCATTTGAAGGAAGGTTCAGTTTGACTTAAGGTTTTGAGGGGATCTGGTACTAGCCAATGGCTCCAAAGCAGAAATGGCCTGGTGGACCAGCGTGAAGGGAAGAAGCTAGTCAACTTTTGGCAACCCAGAAGTAGAGAAAAAGGTGAAGCTGGTGACAAAAGTACACTCTTGCAGGTCATACCCCCAGTGACCCACCTCCAGTGAAGCCCTACCCACTAACTGTACGTTAGGTGCATATGGCTAGGTCCAGCACATAGAGCTCCCCTGACCCAATCACCTTCCAAAGGCATTGCTTCAAACAGATGAGATTGGGGAGGGGGACAGTGTAGATCTGAACCATAATAGTTGAGTAATCTTTTTATCAAATCATATCATGTCCCTTAACTTCATGTCTTTCAAGAAGTATCCCGTTTAAGGGAGGCATTCTAATTTTTCATATAAACACATTCCTGAGCACTTTCTATCTACAAAAGTGTATGCTGAGCACTACGGCAGTTGTATGGAGAAATAAGTCATGGATGCTGCCTTTATGTAACCTATTATAGCTGAGGGCAGAAGGGATATAGACACAAGGGTCTACACTTTCACAGATAGGAAAAGTAGATTGACAAAGACATAAGGCAAATGCTGTCTCATAGATTATAAAGTATTAAGGTCATTTGTTTCACCTTAAAGAGATATTTAACATGTAAGTATCATCTATCCCTTAAAAAGTTCTAGAGAAATAATGGGAAGCAAAATGTTTAAATACATACTCTCATGGATAAGTGCAGACCAGTGTGGGAGGCAGACATTTATAAAATAATTGCACAAATGCATGATTTTAAACTATGGTAGTCCTCTGTAAGAAAAAGAATTGATGAGAAAATACAGAATTCTGGCATGACAGTATCAACTTTTGGAGATAATTTCTGAAATAATTTTGTTTTGTCTTGTTTATTTAGATCTTGAGCTAAGATCTAAAGGTTGAGTGAGGGAGGGGGAGGAGCCCAGCACATGGCCTAAACAGAACTGCAGGTAAGATGCAGTTTTGTGTACTTAAATCTGCACGGCCTGTGGGGCTACATTAGGGAAGCAGAGAAGAAAGATGTGAGGCAACACAGAGACGTGAGGCCACAGGAAAGCCGTACTGTGGATTTTGCTCTCTATTTGAAGAGAAATGGGATCATATTGAAAGAGTTTGCCAAAAGGCACTTAGTTGGATTTACTTTGTTTTGTTGGATTTTGCTGTATCGCTCTAGCTGCGTGGTAAGATTAAATTATAGCAAGATATTAATTCAGGCAAACTGTTTCTTAATGTGGCCAGAGTAACAGCAACAGAGGAAGAGGCAGGAAGAATCTCAACTAGTTACAAGATAAAAGTGGGGAAATTTAAAAGTTGATTGTGTATTTCAAGGAGAAGGACGTGGGAAGATCTAGATTTGTGGCTTTCCTAAGAGTGACATAGGGAATTATTACCATCACAATCATGATCCTGAAAGCTGGAGTCAGGTGGCATGGACACTACCCCGAATCACTGGATATCTGCTTAGGGAACTTGGCTTCTTTACTGGACAAATAATTCAGTAGCAGTTCTAATGACTGCTATATGGGAAAGTGGAGATTTTTTAAACAAGGAAGGAAAAGAATATTAATCTTTTCTGAGTACCTGCATTATGTCAGATATTGTACAAGGTTCTCTGTATAAATTGAAGAATGAGATCTTGTTAGTACATATTCTGATAAACTTTAAACTAAGTAAATAGCCTACAGCAAAGGTTTCTCAGTGCTGGCCCTCATGACATTTGGGGCCATACTGCTCTTTGTTGTATGTCTGTCTCGTGCCTGGTAGGATGTTTGTTAGCATCTATAAGCTCTGTCCACCACACACAGCAACTGGGCCTTTCCCTTCCCCTCCCCACTTAGGGGAGACGAACGACCCAGATTTCCTCCAGGAGCACTGTTCCACCGATGATGGGAGATCTTTCAGTGGAGGGGAAAAGTTCAGAGTATTTTATGTATCCGTTAAGCATATTCTAAAAATGCACCTTTTATTCTATTCTTATGTCTGAAAAATGGAAAGACATAATAACAGGCTTTTATGTTAAACTCATTCCTTTCTCTCAAAAAGAAATCATACCTAGTATTAGAATATCCTAAGAGTTTTTAGTTGTTAATGATATTATCATTCATGAGTATGTCTAATTTCTCTAGTATACCAGAGACTGGGTTTTCTCAGTTCAAATATAGGTGGCTGCCCTCATTGAAAATTTGAATACTATTCTGTTTCAGTGAAAATGAATTTTTTTCCAAAAAAATTTATAATTCTCTATTTTACTTCACTCATATTCTTCTGGAATGTGGTATTTGCAATTCCAGTCTGACAGATTTGTTAACTGAATTTAATTTTGCTATTCACTGTAGATGAGAATGGAAACTAATCACATCAGGGAAAGTGTTTGTTAGAAACGAGCTATTTCATAGTGAAAGCTGGTGCATATGAGTCACAGAAGAATTTTAGGATCAAGGCAATTGCATTTGTAGTTGATTCAAGAGAGCTGATGTCCTCAGCTCACTAATAAGGTTGGTCTCATCACAGATAAATTTGCCTAACTCTAAGCCTAGCAACTCATACTAGGAATTTATGTATGTAAATTATCAGACCGGTATACTTTGGGAATCTTTTGCCATTTTATTTTAAAGTTATTGTATGGTCCATTGCTAATAGCAGTAAACCTCAGTACTTTAACTTACAAAGAGAAACTCAAGTATATATACATATATAAATATATATACACACTAATGTATAGTCATTATGATTTAATTTTTGAGATCTCAGTGTGAAAATCCCAATACCTTATTCTCTCTTTCTTAATACATATGCACCTATTTTATTTTCTTGGGATTTTCTGATATTTATTGAATGTATCATGTTATCTCTGTGTAAAGTACATCATCGATTTAAATGCTATTATTTGAAAAGAATATTTTGGAGGATGTTTTTCTAGTGGACTGTGTATTCGCTCGTGCACGGTCTGAAGGGAAACTACTGCTGCATGTATGCGTACCAGTTACCTTCCTTTGCCTCTGAATGACTCTTGTTTTAAAAACACAGCCTAGAAAGCGCTTTAAGATTCAACTTCTTTATGCTCTTGCCAGACAGGTTGTATTTAAACTAATGTGGCCAAATGGAAATAAATCTTGTTTTTAAAGACCTCTAGAGACGTCGCAGTTGGCAACCAATTCATGGTTCAGTGACCTTTACTGTTAACTGCTCCTTTTCTCTGCTTTACCTAAGTGTTCATCCGATTATTTGGGTGCAGTCTCTTCCGGTGCACACCGTTGTCGCAACTGGCTTGTTTCCGTGTCTATTAGACCTAATCGGAAGACTTCTTAAGTATCTGCTTAGCTAATTTACCTTCCAGACTCCAAAAAATCTTTTCCTCTAGTTCTCACATAAATTTTCCCTTTACCATTTCTGTTTTGACTCATGTTTCCGGAATATGAGAAGCAGATGGAAGAAACTGAGGGAGGTCTTTCTCCCTCATCTCCTGCCTTCCTTCCTCGTTCCTTTCCTTGTTTCTTTGATTTCTTCCTCCCTCCCTTCCCCCTCCCCCCTCCCCCCTCCTTCCTCTTTTCCTCCCTTCCTTCCATCTTCTCTTATATTCTTTTCTTATTTGTATATACTTACAGGTTATTTCCTGAACAGTGCAGCCTCCTAAATTATAGAATATTTCAAGGTAATTCAATGATTTGAAGTCTTTTGATGTTAAATTAAAAATTGATGAGTCTTTTTATTCTATGTAAGTGTGATGGAAAAAGAAAACTAAATTCTCCCAAAATTTTCAACAGTTACTTAGAAAAAAATGTCAGTTTTATACTATTTTATGTGTCCCAGTGTTTTTAGACGGTTATGCTTTTTCTTTTCCCAACCCAAAATGGACCAGAGAATTTCATAATTATTTATTAAATATAGTATGATCACCATAAATATAATTATAGGTATTGTATGAATTTTGATACATTTAAATCTCCCTATCTCCCCAAGATGTAATTTAGATGAAAATACTGTGGTTTTTATTCAAACTCATCATCGTGTAAAATTCCCTAATTTGTCACTTTATCCCCATCTCTGCAATATAAGAAAATTTAGACCAGTCACTGAAGATAATTTATAATGTTGATGTATTAAAAGTAAAATATACTTTAATTTCTTAAATGTATTCACTTTTAAATGTTATTTCACCCTTCTACTCATTTGCTTTAAAAATATCTTTTACCAAAGGATAATTTTTGTTATGTTTCAAAAAGAGATCTATTTTGTTCAATTTATGATGATTTCAAGTCATGGAAGGTTTAAATTTGGTTCACTCTGAAATGACTGCATTACTTTTTATTGCAAAGATGTAAATATTTCAAGTAGTTTTTAGTCTGCCTTTGTTATTACTTGTTAGTTTTCCATATCTTTTTAAGAATATAGTTCAATGTTCTGAAGATTTTTAGTTCATGAGAGATTTTTTAAAAATAGTTTTTATATGTGTGTGTGTGTAATGGCGATTTTGGTGATAATGGCTTTCAGTTAAACAGATAATGTCCAGTTTAAATGTAAAATCAAATGTATTTTTTGTTTGATTGCATATAGTTCTCCCCTGACTGATTAATCAGTAGGACAGTTTTCACAGAGACATTTAATCAAGAGACCTGAAAGCTTGTCTTTGCTTAGCCATCTGTGACCTTGAGAATGTTATTTAACTCTTTAGGTCTTCTGTTTTCCTGTGCAGAAAGCAGATTAGGCAGATAAGGTCTCTTTCAGGGACAACACTTTATAGAGTTTTATTGTTTTACTACAGACAGAGACAGATAGGCTTTTCCTCTTTCATAACAGAAAGGGAATTGGGATAGAGTTGTCTTAAAAGTAGAAAGAAAAATTAAGGAGAGTTACAAGAAAAGTAGGTGTGAAGCCCCTTTAACTTAAACCATAAACTTCAGAGAATAATGGGTGAACAATTTCCAAGTTACTCTGCTTTTCGCGTTTGTTACTTTCTGACATATTCCAATGGACAATAGTAACTCTTCTGTTTTCATAGAAAGTTCACTGCTTTTTACCTCTTTTACCTCATCTTTGGAGACATGTAAAGAAATGGGAAATATGTGAGAAAGAAATCTGCAAAAATTTACTTTGGGGGGAGAGAAAGTTAGGGATTCCTTTAAATGAGTAAAAGGATTTTATGTAGAGATATGTTGGCTTTTATTTATTTACTAAAACTAGAACAAATGAAAGCCTGGTTAAAACTGTGAACAGCCAGCTTTTCATTTGGATAAAAGGAATCATTTCCTGATAATCATGGCTGTTAAAAGCTTAGAAGATCATTTAAGATAGTCCACTCCAACAGCTTCTGCTGCTAGAGAAGCTTCCATATTATAAGATGGTCTTAGATAACTTTTAAGGTAATTAATATATTATAAAATATTTTCTAGTTATCATTTGTCATTGATTTAATATGCCAATGCATCAACCTGAAATTCTTATATTGAATATTAATTAATAAGATTATTCTAATTATATGACTTGATTATTAATAATTATCCTCAAGGAAGAGGTACTTTTTATATCTGAAAGGAGTTGCTTCCTGCTAATTATCTTATTTTAAACATGTTACATTTATTTTTAAACATTGTAAAGGAATTTTGAGTTACTGAAAATAATTAGGAATCGTTTCTCTAATCTCCTGGTTTAACATTAGTCTAATGAGATCAGGTTTGTTTTCACAAATTCATCCAAAGGATAATTCCACAACTTTTTGTTGCTTCGAAGAAAAATGTACTGTGTCAGTTCCTTATGTGCTGTCGTTAGCGGTTCCTAAATGTTTGCTTCTGTCATTGAAAAGATAGCATCCTTGAGGTATCAAGATACGTGACAATGTCGTATCCACTGTGCCTGTGAATGTAGTGGTGATAAAATAGACATTAAAGCTCTGTAATGATTTTTCTAAAACTTCTCTAGCATGAGTGAATGAAAATCATGAATGGCATTTTCTTTAGATGAAAAAATTGAAAATTATTTCATTCTTATCCAAAGGAATGTATGCGTTAAAAAATGTTCTTGAGTTTCTTTAAATTTTTTTTTATATGTGGCAAAAATGTGCTAGGAAACCTTTTGTCTTTGATCTATAATTGTACTATTTCATATGACAATCCTTGCCATTTATTTAAATGAAAAATGTGTCTGTTCAAGTCTAATTAACTTTGACTTGCTGATGGAAATGAGAGTTATTTATTTAAGGTAAATATAGTGTAAGTTTCTGCTGTACTATTATGGAGAAGTTTCTACACCTGAAAGTAATTTACCTTTATTTCTAAAATAAAGAGAAAAACAAAATAATTGTTTTCCAGTATTTTAAATATATATTACTTGAATGTTCCATATTAAAATGCTTAATGTTTCAACACTATAAGCAGTGTGAGAATAATTTATAGAATTACATTTTTATTTTCATAATTTGTTCACATTTTTCTATACATCCTCCCATTAAAAATATGCAAGAAATTTTAGTGCAGTACTCTTTAATTACCTTTTTGACTTAGTGTCATAGACAAGCAGCACCTCCTGCATGTTAGAAATGCAAACTCTCAGACCACAATCCTGATCTATACAGTCATAATCTGCATTTAACCAGATCATAGAGTGATTTGCATTCTTAATCGTGTGTGAGAAATGTCAGTTTAGTGTGAAATTATTGGCAGCATGAACATTTAAAAGTTGTTCAATTTTTATTTCCATGTAGTGGATATTTATAGTGTTTTTAAATCGGTTACATGTATAGTGATCTAACCTGTCATCTGGTAGCAGGTCACTGTTTTACAGGGTATGCCTGTCATTCATGGTCATTCTGCCATTCAATCATACTACAGATTTGAAGTTTCGTTTCTGTCTTTTAAAAAAATTATTCATTATTATACTTGAAATGCTAACAAATGTCCAACCATGGAGAGTGTGGAACAGTGCGTCCAAAAACTAATAATTCATTTTACATTAAAAAGAAGCATCATTGTTAAGTCTATTACTTTTTGTGTGTCTTTTTAAGTTTCCTTATTTTTATTTATTCCATGTTTTCTTTCTTTTTGTTTTAGTTGGGTCTGGTAAGTTGACATTTTATTGGCCATCTTCTAACCATCGTGTCCCTGTGACCGGAACTTCTCTTCCCCTTCCCATCCATATCCTTCCATGTCCTTCAACCAGTCAGCCTCCATGTTTCACTTGTCATTGGCCACAAAGACAGACTGCACAGAATAAAGTCTGCAGGAAGTATGGGTAACTGTGACAAAGAGTAAAGGTAACGGGGTTGCTAACTTTATGTCTTGTTAAGTCATGTATAATCTGCACCCTTTAAGTTCTTTTTCTTGAAATAAATGATAAAATGGGTGATAGAACTGTATCTTAGTTAAGTGACATTGCAATTTTTATCTTATAAAATCCATCAAATGAAAGTATATGCCAAACTGCAGCTAGACATATGTTTTTGGAGCACAATTTGGATTTTTTTCCCAACTGTGTTCATAAATGCGTGTCTGTCTGAGTTGTAACTATGGCTTGGTACTAGTCATTAAAATTCCTGCTGGTGAATGGCCTCATACTGAGAGCTTTTTGCACTCATTTTATTTTTCTGTGTCAAAGTGGTTTTACTTTAGGTATGAAATAACCACTTGGTGTGACTAAAGTTTATCAAAACTTGGTTTGATAAATATTTGCCCTTGTGTAAATAAAGAGCTAGTTTCTAAGCACTTACCCTCAGGGATGATCCATTCATTCTGTCAGGGTGCTACAAATTTTTTTAGAAAATGTTACACAAGTGTGTTGTGCTAAATGTTTCTCAGAGAATAATTTTCATCCTAAGAAATCTGTCTGACTATTCTCTCAGCGAAAAAGGCATGTACCTATAACTAACGTAACAGTGCATATTACTATGTGTAGGAAGGATTCTTTAATATGTAGGATGCAAAAACTGGCTGCTTAAAGGATAAATATTTTCTGTGTAATACTATCCATACAAAATTATAGATAGATGAATATTCACCAATAAAGGCATTAAGGTATAGTATGATAATGGAGTTGAATGTTTATCTAACATATTAGATGTATGTACTATTCATGTTACAAAATCTTGTTGAAACAATAGCAAAAAATACTGCCTAAAACAGGCTAGGAGCATTAATAAAATGATAAAATATATTTATAACATATGCAAAATCAGTAAAATTTTCACCAATGAAGAATTCTGAGAAATAAAAAGTGTAAACACCGAAAACAAATGGGATATCAATACCAAGGAACTGTGAAGGCAGATGTTTACCCTCACTATGCTAAAAGGTTAATTAAAAGGAGAACCTGTCCTTAGTTTGGCACAAATAATGCTCAGTATTGGTACTTTGTGCAAAACTCAGTTTGTGTGCTGTTGGTGAAGGTATCCGTTGATAAAACATATGGTTAGGTACAATTTAGCTAGTCTCTTAGATATTCTCTAGACCTTGACCTATTTTAAGGACCTGTAATTTTAACTCCAGGAAAGAATTATGGCTATATTTGAAAGAAAGATATCAACTTTACTATTATCTTTAACAATGATAATGATAAATATCAACATTTAAGACAATAATCTGTTTAAATAATGTAAGGTAATTTGCGTAGTGATTATTCAAGAGCCATTCAAGTGATATTTTGGGGAAACATTTTAAATCTGTATTCATATCATCCAAAATTCATGATGGAATTACGAGTGAATTTCTTTCTGTTTTTCCTCTGCCCAATTTTCCAAATCATGGTAGTTATACTTACGTATTTTTATTGTATAAAATTTAAATAAATACTTTAGTTTTAAAAAGCATTCCACTATATCATCATAAACATCGATTAGGTAATGTGATGACCTGATTCTAAGTAGGTAGGTGACAATGGAAGATAGATAAAACATATTTAGTCCATTAAAATACTTTTTTTAGAGATACAGAGATATAGCTACATTAGATAACTACACATATAGAGAAGAGTGTTTTTTTCCCTTTTATGTTTTGAGAGAGACAGAGTCAGAGACAGAGGCAGAGACAGAGACAGAGACTGGGTTTTTACTCTGTTGCCCAGGCTAGTCACAAATTTCTGACATCAATCAGTACTCCTGCCTCAGTGTTCTGAATAGATGGGCTCACAGACATATGTCACCACACCCAGCTGAACAGGATTTTTTAAAAGTTTTATTTCTAAGACATATCACATGACTGATGTCACTGTTGATGCTGGCTTGAGAATATGCCTACAAAACACAGTAAATTTATTTCCAGGAAAATATAGTGTGTGACTGGATTGTTTCACAATAAATGTAGTTCGCATAAGGGTTTGTGTTCCTTGTTCCCCAGTAAGTCTTTGAGGTTTGCAAGACCTGGCATGTTATAAAAGAAAAATAGATTCTGGCACACTTTCTTAGACCTGTTCCTGAGATCTAGGGAAGAGACCACCCAAGGCTTTGACTTGACTAAGTGGTTTGAGTATTTATATTTTCCTACTCCAGTTCCTCTCATATCAGAAAATCGTATTCTCCCATTCATCTAATTAATCACTTGGTTTTCTTTTATTGAAAGAAATCAAACTCTAGTCTGGATTCAGTTTATTATTCAGTCAATCCTTTCAATTTCTTGGTCTTGTTTCTATGTCAATTATTCCAACCCTCAACTCGGGAGTAGAATGCTCCTGTAAAGATTTATACTGGAGGAAAATCCCCAAGCAGTGGTGAACATGCCTATCATTATACCTGGGTAATGATAGTGTTTGCTAAACTCATGAGTAAACCACTCAAGTACGATCACAGTTTTTAAAAAAATTATAACTTCAGTGTTACCAAATTGAACTTAAACTGTGCTCCTAATTTTATATTTTCTTTTCTATAAGTTAGAGGGCATTTGAAAGCATTTGACCTGATTTTCCAGGGTTCCTATAATCTTCTAGTCAAATGGTACAATTTCTACTAAACTTCAATTTAAAACAAAAAGAAAGCATGGAAGGAAGCACTCTAATCTAGAAATTAGGAGATCTAATTACTTTCTTTAGATTGCCATCATGTAATCTTGGCCAAGTCATTTGATGTTTCCTTTTTGAAAGAGTTCTATATTTTTTCAAATACTTAGTATTAATATTACATCACCTTTAATGACCTCTATAACTTGTGAATTCTAGTACCCACGGTATAGGAGATGCCAACGATGTTTTACAAGTGCATAAATTTATAATGCATATTTATGTGTAATATGATATGTTACAACTATATATAAACATCAGATATAGGTGACCATAAAGCATTAAGCCAGAGAAAATTGTCCTTTAAAATACTCTTAGTAGAAAAGAAATCATACAATGTGAGTTGAGCAGTAACCTTTTGTGAGCATAATCTGTGTCTCACACTCTGAATGTCATCTTTGATTCATATGTGCTTTAGGGAGTTTCCATAAGTGAATGACATAAGTAAATGAAAATACATTTTTCAAACATGTAGAAGTAGTGGAGAAGACCTAAAAAGATGAGAAGAGCCCAGCCTCATGTAAACTGTTGTCTGCTTCAAAATGCTAGATCACTTCAACTTGAAATGAAACAAGAGAGAATAATAACTAGGTGTTTCTGATAGCTGATAGGAAATGGATTAGAATAGTGTAAACCATAGGTAAAAAAGACTTACATTCAGTGCACAGTTTCCTGGGCATGAAAATCAGCTCAAAATCAAGCATTCCTGCTACCCCCGGCCTCCATCCAAACACCTAAGGTTTTCAGCTGCCATTGCGCTCAATGTAACTGACACAATTTTCTGACACTCTATTTACTGCTGGGTGAAGTGGCCATTGAAGTCTGTATAAATCAAACAGTTTGGACAAAGCTTGCAGTATTTATAATGTCGGGATGAGCAGATGTTTCAAATTTGCCCTCATTTCCATATATATTCTGTTTGAACATGCCCTTGCCTATGTAAATGAAGGAGGCATTCGACTGCACTATCTCTTCAAATTCATTTCTATTCAAGTAATTGGACTGAAGATTTTAAATGGTTATAATTTGCATGGGGCTTTTGAGTTAAATTAAAGTAATTTTAGAACCTGCCTGCCTCAGAAGCCCCTTGTCTGTATGATTAAAGTTCATGCACCTTTAAACAGCCCTAAATAAGAAAAGATAATATTTGTTCATACAAATTTCATGTACACTTTGAATGCAAAGGGTCAAATTGCAGCTCAAGTATTATTTTAAATATGAGGGTTAATATTAGGAGGTCAAATAATAAAAAGCCTCTTCACAAGACAATTCTGCTTCATCCTTCACACATGCATGTGCCAATTTGACTTCAAACTGAAGGGGGAGAATCGGTCCAATGTTGCTGTTGTACATCGCATATTGTATATAATGAGGGCTGAACTCAGGCTACGAGGGAAGGGTCTCAGTTAGGACATAACTATGTGCTTTAATCCACTGTAATTTGTTTCATCTCCTTCAGAACCTCCTCATTTTGTGGTGAAACCCCGTGACCAGGTTGTTGCCTTAGGACGAACTGTGACTTTTCAGTGTGAAGCAACTGGAAACCCTCAACCGGCTATTTTTTGGAGGAGAGAAGGGAGTCAGGTACAATCTTTCTCTAATTTTTTAATTAGTGAAGAAGGGTGCCAGGTCTGTGAGAAGAAAACCCAGTGTGTTATATAAGTATATAGCAGTTGGGTTAAGAGAATCGAGAAATCTGAGTGGACTGAAAATTTCAGAATGAGAGAGACACAAAATTGCTTTAATTCTCCAAGCAAGGTTCCTTTCATAGTTTTGGTTCACAGGATGACTCATAGATGTCATTATTTTGTCAAGTAAATATTACTTGTATTTTTAACTCAGCCACATTAAAAACGCCTCTTTATTTCTCAACATAAATCACCATCATTTTTATTATTCAGATATCTAGAATTACATATAGAGATATTTACAACTATTTTAAAATGACCCTAATTATTCAGTGTGATTTCTCAGAAAGCATCAGGAGTTGGAAGTGGCTTCTGAATCTTTAAACTACTTGAAATTCTCTTCAGCATCAATGTCATATAAAAATAGTTCAATGTATTCTCTTTTCAAGCTTTATTTATTTATTTATTTATTTATTTATTTATTTAGTACTAGGAGTCGAACCCAGGTTCTTGGGATTGCCAGACTGGCTCTCGTGCCACTGAGCTATGTCCTCAGCCCCTCTTTTAAATTTTTTATTATAGTTTGATACTATTATTTTGTTAGTAGATAGGCAAAAGGAAGAGAGAGAGAGAGGAGAGAAGAAAGAAAGAAAGAAAGAAAGAAAGAAAGAAAGAAAGAAAGAAAAAAAGAGAAGAATATATATTTGTGATAGTATACGTATGAAAAAACATGGTATATTTTTTGAAACTGTCCAATAGGATGACCATTTGCCATTAAATCATATTCTTTAAACATTTTGTAAACCAGAATTTGTAACATATGTTCAATTAAAATGTAGAAATCTGTACTCTGTATTGTTTCAAACTGACTATAGGGCTTCACTTTAATAAAGTAGATATTTTAAAATGTCTAATGTCTTGCTTTCTTCCATAGAGCAAAATAATACTCTCCACTTATTTTTGATACATATAAGAAATAATTCTTATTCAGTCTTAATAGCGTTTTTATTGACCTCTTATTGTTGCTTAGGCATTTTGTACATTCTTTTTTTTTTTTTTTTTGCGGTACTGGGGATCGAACTCAGGATCCTGCGCTTGCTAGGCAAGCACTTATTCCACTGAGCTATACCCCCAGCCTGCATTTTGTACATTCTTTCCCTGCTCTTGCTTCCAATGTGCATTTACACATTGCTGACAGGTAGTTTACTCACTGAGCTCAGTAATCTTTTGTAGGGAGTGCCATCAATTTCACTTTTGTCAAATGGTAACTTGATTATAATATGCGTATGATTATTTGCCTTCTAGTACCTTGTAGATTCAAATATATTCCATTTGGCTTCACAAGCCTGAATTTTCACAGTATGTTAAAGACAAAATGAACAAAATATTTTAGTACAGTAGGAAGAATTGGGAATAGACTACAGAGGAAAATCTATGTATGAAGAATAGTACCTCCATTAGAAAATTTTCTCTGTGAAGTGTAGTAGACCCAGTGGGCTAGGCCTGCCCCTGTCCGAGGTCCCTTTCCCAGGTGCCACTCATGGGAAACCAGCCTTCCCCTCCAAGCTTTCCCCACCCAGGGTTCCACCCATAGGGACTTAGTCCTGCTACTAGTTTGTTCCTCTGTCCCAGTGATGAACAAGGACAAAAGATAAACAGACACGGAGGCAGTTTAACATGCAGGCAGCCAGGGCGGTCTTGTCTCTGTGGGGCAGAGGAGCCCCAAGTTTCTGGCTTTTCTTGATTTTATTCACCCGGAAATGGGTACAAGCAATGAAAGTAACATAAGGTTCATCTGCCTTCCAATGTCCATTAATACATGCCCACTAAACCACTTCATCTCAGCTGTATAAACTTTATTCTTGAAGCTGCAGTGTGCCAGCACCCTGCATGTTGCCTTTCTCCTTTACGCTCACAGAGGCCAAAGAGGCCTCAATTGTATAACCCGTCTCCCACAGTAAAGATGGTTCATTTATGTTAAACTCTATAAATTCTCGAAGAAATGTATTGATTTGGTTTAATGACACATGTCATCTTTTTCCTGAAATTTTGTCATTGGACATATATCCATGCAATAGTAGTTAGTCTCTTATAAAATTATGTATGCTGAAAGGCACTTAAATTTTGAAAAAGAAGCAACTTTCTTTGATTAGGAAAAACGTCTGTATTTATTTCATGAAATACTGCATGGTACATTATGCTACATGAAATATACACCCCTAAGAAGAATGATGTTTTGACTCAATGCAATGTAGAATTTTTAAAAATGTGTATAAAATATAGTCTTCCTTTTTAAGGGTAATAGTAAGAAAAGTAGCTCTGAAGGTTTCTGGGTATTTGTAGTAGACAGCTAACACATGCTTGTCATTTGCCAAATGTGCCAAGTGGTGCACTGGAATTTATCACAATGAATTTAAATTTAACACTGTTTACATGTTCAAAAAAGGTCTTCAGGTTTATAATATTAATAATCATTAACATATCATCAGGCTTTTGTCAGTTTGCTTAAACATATAATTTCAACTCTAACTATCTGGTATCATTTATATCTAGTACTGTTTCAAAAACAAGTATGAATATTCACAGTTCACTCAAATTTTTATGTGATCTCATTTAAAGTTGTATCATGAAACTCGATTTGTGCTTAACAATACGCATTTGTGTATGCCCTCAGAGATATATGTGGGTATGTGATGAATGCATAGCTTATTTCTGTATATATATCTGCATGTCTGTTTGTACTTATGCATATATTCATAAATGTATATATAGTGCTACAAAATATTAGACCCTAGCAATTAATCTATTTTTATTCTTTCCTCCCAAATTCTGGGGTGTAGAATCTGCTTTTCTCATACCAACCACCCCAGTCATCCAGCCGGTTTTCTGTCTCCCAGACTGGTGACCTCACTATTACCAATGTCCAGCGATCTGATGTTGGTTATTATATCTGCCAGACTTTAAATGTTGCCGGAAGTATCATCACAAAAGCATATTTGGAAGTTACTGATGGTAAAGTAAAGCAGTTCATTTCCATATTTCCAAATTTGTTCCAGAAACGTATTTCTTTCCAACTCTTCATTCTTTCTTATGACTATTTCAGTGTGAAACCAAAAAGGGTGTTGATATTATAATAACAAGTCCAAATTTCTTACTGTTATTTAAATTTCCTATGAATTTCTAGTGTTAATTCAGATTCATAAAACTATACTAATTATCCAGGGAAAAATTTATATTGAATGCTGTACATAGGAATGTTTTCAGATTTTGGAAACCACGGTGTTATTTTATAAACTCAACAGTAATTACTCTCTAGTTTTCTAAGTGAAGGAGTGGAGATGAATTTGTTACAAACCCCAAATCTAACACCTCACCACATATGGTAATGAATAAGTTTTTCTTAATAGTCTGATCTTATTCTGTTTATCAATTCTCCCACACATGATCAATTGATGACAAATGTAGCATAAATACATGGCAATAAGGAAAAACACCAAGCTATAAGATAGAGTATTGCCAATTTCAAAATACAGATGCTTTAAATATATTTCTATGTTTAAATTTATATTTATATGCCATAAAATAGTTATATATATTATGTTTGTGTGTGTATAATCATGAAAGTATTACGTGTAAAAATGCTACCAAATTAAAATTAGAACTGCTAGTACTAGAAAACCTAATAGCAGTAAAGAGGTTATCGCTTCTGTGGCTAAACTCATTGGAACAATTGGAATTATTTTTTCACTTTCAGTCCCAAACAGATGAAACAGCAAATAGAGAGTGAAACATTATCTTTCAAGGAGGAAGCTGGAATAGGAATAAAAGGAAAAGACCAGAAGCTTGCTCTATGCATTCAGAGTGTTTTAAAGCTTCCGATGACTTAAATACTTACTGTAATAACAGTAGCTCTGTAATTAGAAACTGTGTAATCATCTCTGAGTCTCGTCCTGCCTTATATGTGTATCTATTCAGTAATCTTTGCAATCGATCAAGAGTTCTTTATCACGATTACAACTCCCTGTCCGAATCACCTGCAGTCTGAAATTGGAGTATTTAGCAGCCCGATAGTCTTTTAGCAGCCTGTCCCAAATTACTCCTCCCTCTGGCTGCCTGAACACTTCATTTCTTTAGATCACTGTTTTCAGTTGTATAAATGGAAGTGTAATGAGTAAGCAAATACAGTTTGATGAATTTGTTCAGGTAACGACCACTCAGATCAAGATATGGAACATTTCTGGGACCACAGAAAGCTTCCACTGACTTTTCTAGGTACTCAGGTTCTCTGTGGCAGAGATAATCATATTTTTAACTTTCATTATCTTTGATTAGTTTTTCCAATTCCTGAAATTTACAGCTAAATTAAATCATGCACTTCTCTTTTGTATATGGTAATTTTGGTTCAAAATAAAGCTAGTAAAATTCACCCATGTATATATCAGTAGTGCATTCTCTTTGTAGAGTTGTGTAGTATATAAACAAAACCCAACTTATTTATATGCTTCTGCTTCCTTATTGATAAATTGTTTTCAGTTGAAGACTTTGGTTATTAAAAGCTAAATATTCCAGTTCACATCTACCAATGTGCAGCTCAGCTATCTTGGTATGCCTTTTGTAGGCATATATAATATATTTTCTTTTTTCATATATTCTAGATAAAAGTCTTTATTAGTTATAGATGTACTGTAAATATTTCTCCCCAGTAATTCTATGAATGATGACATAAAAATTAATTAATTTGATGAGGACTAATGTATGATTTTTTATTTTGTGATTAGAGGTATGTTCTATTAATTTTTCTTGGACTTTCATGTTTCACACATTTGAGATTCAAGTTTCTGGTACATGCTGGGATAATTTTTGTATGTGGTGTGAGTTAGTCATCAAAATTCTTCTTTTTCATCCCATATGGAAACTAATGGTTCCAGAATCCTTTATTGAAAATCCCATCCTTTACCATCTAACTAAGGTAGCACTTTTGTCAAAATTTAGATGAATACAGATGTGTGAGCAGTTGTGGCCCCTCTACTTTGTTCCCCTGTTCAGTTTATACCATTATTTATGCCCTTAATTACTTTAGCTTTGTAATACACCTTTTTAAAAAATGGTAGGGTTAGTCTTTAACTTTGTTTTCCTTGGTTTAGATTTGCTATTGGACATCCTCTGCATTCCTCATAAATTTGAAAATCAAATTATATCCATACATGTACTCTAAAAAAATCTTAATTATGTTTAAATTATTAGATAATTTAAGGAGAATCAACAGTTTAACAATATGAATCTTTCAATTCAAGAGAGTGATACATATCATATGTACATCTGTCTAAATTTTTAAATTTCAGTGTTTTAGAGTTTTTGGGCTAGATCTCTTGCACATGTTTTAGTAGAGGTATATCTAAATTATTTCATGGTTTTTGATGTGACTGCATATGTACTTTTCAAACTTCATTATTGAATATTTTAGAAAGTGCTTGATTGTGCAGTTGACCTAATATATATTACCCTTGCATTAAGAAATTTTAGTAAGTCTACTTACTATTTCTAATAATTTGTTAGGTAGATTTTTCTGAAATTTTTGCGTACAACATGAGCCAATTACAAAAACCGTTTTTACTTCTTCCTCAATATTTATACATCTTATTTCTCCTTTGTCTCATCTTACTTTGTCTGTGGCCTCCACTACAGTGAGTGGATTTGATGGTGGTGGATGTTTCTCTTGATCTTAATTTCAGAGGGAAAGTTTTGATTATGTCATCCACAAGTGTAATATTGGCTAGCTTGGTAAATAGACTTGAATTTCAAGAAATTCTAGAGGACACTTTCAGAACATGAATTCCATTATTCAACTGGATGGCGTTCACGCTCTGACAGTGCAAGATCTGGCCCCTGGCATGTTCGGCTCTGAACACCCTGTTACTCAGGTGCCTGACTTTATTATGTTAACTCTGCTTTTCCTTTCTGTTAAGACTTCTCATGTGCTGTTTCCTCTAATTTAAAGTTTCACTTCCTTCAAGAAGCATTCTTTAACTCCTCAAATATAGGTTCTATTTCTCTACCTCTACTGTCTGTGCACAGAATGTGTCTCTAACTGCCTGTGTTCTCTGTTTATTTTGCTATATTCATTGGATACTATTTCATGACATTGGGGCTCATATCTGTTTAGTGAAGTTCATTGTGTACACATTGTCCACCTAGGCTCTAAAATGTGGTGAATGCTCAGTAAATATTATTTAAGTGACTGAAAGATGAAGCAGAGGAGCAGGAAACACCTAGCTCTTGGTTAAGCGAGACTTCACAAGTAGGATTGTCTCAGTCAAAAGCTCAAACTCTTATCTTTGTCTACAAAACGTATTATATGTGTACTCGGTACAATAATTTAGAATGATATGACATATTATTCTACATTATGTGCATTCTGGCCATTAAGTCATGATTAGCAAGACCACACAATTTAGAAAATGTGAAACACAGAACTGCATGCATGTTTATACTTGCAACTTTATAAAGTGATGTATGTACAGATACACATGAAAGATGCAGAAAGCATGCTAAGGTATTCTCAAATATCACTTATTCTCACAACTATAGTTAAAGTAAATCTTTCTCTGTGGCAATTAACATGACACTGTCATGAACTGCTTGTATTTGTAGCTGGGTTGCACATAGAACTTTTATTAATATGTCTTTAAAGCTACATATGTGAATTTGAGATTCATTCCTAGTAGACAATTCATTCTGAACATAAAACATTTTGTTTCATCTTATAATTTCTAGGATAATTTAAGTGACTTTGCATCTGTTATTTTGGTAGTATAGTTTTAATTTTCTGTTCTTTATTTTGAAGTTTATTGACATTGTTTAAACTTACATATGTGCACTCACTCTTTGCAGGTAAGACTCTAATTACTGTGAGAGGGAACAATAGCAACATTTATATATAACCACGTCAGGTCAGAAGGGTGGCTACTAGGCAGAGCATGTTCTCAGTATTCTTAGATTTCAGCTTCTTGACCTTCTGCATTGTTTGCAAACGGGACAAAGGCAAAGGCAGAATAATACATGAGACACAAAAGTAGCAGCTGTCTTTGAAATATTGCTTCTCCCTAGGCTGTGCCTCACCACTAATAGCATTTGCCTCAAGAACATACGAATTTATACCCTGAAGTAATTGAAAATATTGACTTTATTACTAGAATGTCAGAAAAATAAGTTAATGATTATTAAACAATGAATGATATTTAAAATCACTTGTATTCCTCTCTCAAAAGTTATATATATTGCAGAGGTGTCTGTTGTCTAGAAAATGAAGATTTGCCAGTTACTATTAATTTGAACAAGTCACTTGAACTTCGAAAGTTTTAACTCCTGATTTCAAAAATGGGATGATAATATCTTACAGCCCAATGCAAAGGATTGTGAAATGTGATATTCTGAACCCTTCACAAATGGATAATTGCTTTATATAAATGGTATTCACTGGGGTTCAGATGTGAATTTTTCATACGTGAGAGGAAGTCAGTGGATGTGCGGTGTTCTGTTTCGTTTAAATAATTCCGCACATTTATGTGTATTAATGGAGTCTACATGATCATTATTTTAGTCATGCTAGCATGTTATTTTCTAATAATACAACTTATGTTTAGGGCCTTTCAGTCTTTCATTGCGTGTTTACAAAAGATCGGTAATTGGTGTAAACTCTGCCAATGGAATCACACTACTGGTAATGCTGCTACTATACCACTGCCCCTGCTCATGTATCCACACTAGTAAGAAGCGAGTTACTCACTACTTACTGAGGGCGGCACTATGCTAAGAATTTATTACGTATGGCTAGTTTTAAATGTGACAACTCATTGTACTGATGAGGAAACTGAGGCAAAGTGAAAAGACCTGCCCAAAGCCCATCAGAAATGTGTAACAATACTAAAATTTAAGACAGTTTTGTATTGTGCAACATGGTAGCTACTTGCCCCAGATGGCAATTGAAATTTGAATTGAATTTATTTAAAATTAAGTAAAATTGTGCTTCTGTTCCCCTGGCCACACTCAAGGGCTCAATAATGACTTGTAGCAATCAGAGCAGATGAGGACATTTCCATCTCGCAAAACCGCGTCTTTCTGACCCAGCGTCCTTGTGCTTACTTGGTCTGTGAAACCTTTCTGTTTCTCATACTTTTTGTCACTGCCTGACCCTGAATTTCAGTTCTAATAATTCCAGTGAGCTCAGACCAGACTCTGATTTGAAATGAGTCCTATAAATCCTACACTTTAAATTTGATTCCAATGTACTACATTCCTTGGTGTATGTAAGTTTGAACATTTTATTTATATCTTACTCTAATGCATGACAGTATCAGGGCTTCATGTGCTTTACCTAAAAAAATGAAACTGTTTCAATGAATAATTAAATTTTCAGCTTTAGTGACATAGTAGATATTTTTACAGAAAAAAACAAGAGGTGACAGCAGAGTACATGTGAATGTCTCACCTTTTCTAGTTAACCAAGCACTTTCATGTCTTTTATTTTATTTGTCTTATAGCAATCCCCTGAGCTAGTTAGAACAAGTATTATCCTCATTTGACAGATTAAACAAAAAAAAAAAGAAGGAAAACCCTGAAGTATGAAGAATTTAAAGAACTTGCCCAAAGATAAGTGGCAGATGATGGAGTTGGTTTTTTTTCCTGCTTTATTAACTACCGAGGAGGAACAATGCAAAAATAAATGAGAAAACATCAGTAACTGGGTTAGGAGGAATGCGGAGATACCTGTCGTGCTAAATATGAATCAAATATAAAAGCCCTGTAAACATAGAACCTGAAGTGAGGGAATCACCAGATTTACCACCACATGTAAACCGCACCTTCATTTGGACCAGTTTTAGAGAAGCAGTCTTTTACTAATTCACTGTGTGGAGGTACATCTTCATTCCTCCATTTGGAAGAAAAGGAATATAAGCAGCTTTATGAAATTTCAAAGCAATGAAATATTTTCATTCCTTCTATCATACATACTGGGAGTGACATCTCTGATTTTAGCAAATCTCAACAGCAGAATCAATTCAAAAATTTCAAGTAACGGAGTTATTGTCTTACATTTTTCAACCATGTAGTAGCTTTCAGCGCTCTGGCCAAGTTTCAAAGTTCTGTCTTTTTATATGCCCTGTGGTATCAGCAAATTTCACACCAGTTAATGAAGGCACAGCACAAGACTGGAGGAAAAGAGTGGAATTTTAGCTACTGATTTCACTCCATTGATTTCCATTTTGAAGAAAATTTGGGCCCACAAACCTAACAATTACTACATGATTAATGAGGAACAAATTGAAGTGTGACTCCAGCATATGAAAATCTTTGGTGCATAAAACTTTGAACATGACACTTGCAGATTTTCAAAGTATTGCATCCAATATGTAGTTACTGTGGCAACCAGCTTCCTTTAATCAGGCAACTTCTTAGAATCTTTTTTGTAGAGCTACTCTTTTTTTTTTTCTCCTTTTACTTTAACTGATACTCAGAATTTTTAAAGCTTAATAATTTCAGGAACATCCTTAAGCTTTTCTTCTCTTTATTCGTTTGAAAACCTGTGGAGTTTCATTAACAAGTACCTAAGTCCATAGACAGGAGCATAGTTCTAATGGATTGATTTCTATATTTGTTTTAGATTTTCCGTAAAATAATGACTTTATTTCAGAGCAAGTGTTCAGGTCTTAGATTTTATATAATAAGAATAATTTTAGTTATATAATAAAGTGTTTCTTATTGCTATTTCTAAAAGTACATTAAAACTATTGTAACATAACAGAAGGAGCAGAAGCCATTGCTATTCCTGTTAATTCCAATATGCATGTTATTTGTCCAGTCTAAATACCATTTTGAGTTATCTTTTTGAATCACCAACCAACAGTGTATGTGGGCAACTTTCTAGTTCCTATGAAATCATTACATTGGGTTAATTTTCACCCATGTATATTTAGATACCAAAAAAGTCAAATAAAAAGATACAGGAATTCAATCCCAGTTGATATGTAAGTGAAAGTCCAAAGCCTCTTTTTGAATTCAAAATTATTAAGCAAGCCAGGTATGGTGGCCCATTCCTGTAATCCCAGCACTTGGGCGGCTGAGACAGGAGGATTCCTGGGAGTGCAAGCCCAGTCTGGGCTACAAAGTTAGTTCAAGTCCAACTTGAACTGCATAAATGAAACCCTGTCTTTAAAAGAAAAGTTACACATGCTGGCATGGATACAAAACACTTCTAAAATATCAGGTTGATTTTGGATCACTCATTAAGACTTATCTATTTCCTAGGGAGAAGTATTTTATGAATCTTTTTATGTTTACAGTATTCCATCCTTGCAACTGTTTGTGTACTGCACCATCCACAACCCATTCAGTCCTGAGCTCTTACATAGATCTGTTGACAATAAAGCAAGTTCAGTCAGTGGTTGGTCATTTGAGAAGAGTACATCGTATCTCATTTTAATATTCTGAACCAAAGCATCATGTAAATGCATTCTGAATGATGCATGTCTCCTACTTTAATTACTTGTTTAATTATCTTTAGTTTGTTTCAAAGCCTATAGAAACTGCTGTTGCTTGGATGATTAGAAAATTGCTTCCAGTTGCAGAAATCCATTTTCTGTTCTTTCTTCTGGCAGTGATTGCAGACCGGCCTCCCCCAGTCATTCGACAAGGTCCTGTGAATCAGACGGTAGCAGTGGATGGTACCTTCGTCCTCAGCTGTGTGGCCACAGGCAGTCCAGTGCCCACAATTTTGTGGAGAAAAGATGGAGTCCTTGTTTCAACCCAAGATTCTCGAATCAAACAGCTGGAGACGGGAGTGCTGCAGATCCGATATGCTAAGGTAACTGGAAATGACACCCAGCACCCTGTTTTGCTTTACTTTGTTTTTGCCCGCAGTAACTAGTGCTGAGATCTTTTAGGCTTAATGCATGACTAAGTAAAACTGTTACATATTTTTAAGTTGATGCTTCACTTTTTGCAGACACTTATTCCACACTTGTGTATTTGAAATGATTTACCTTACTATAGCTCATGGCAAATAGTTTACTGTTCCATGCAGGAAGAAAGCTTTTTAAAACCAACTAAGGGACATAGATGGTGATTTGTGGGGAGAAAATACCTTCCAAGCAGTGATATGATGCAGCTTTTTTCCAAGACATATTCTAGTACAATTTTATGTGCAGTGTATTTGAACAGTTCTTCTAGAGTATGTGGTACAGCATTCTACAGCTGCACAATACTGTATGTGCAAAGTGAAACTCTGAAGCATTGTACATAGTAAGTGCATGTTTCAAATCAGAATGTTAAACAAGGAGGAAGCCACAAGTTGGACAGTTTAGTGAGTTACCGTCCCCAGACATCGCCTTCCACAGCTACTCTCTCAGGGCTGTGTTGCATCGCTTTGATTTTTCTTTATAGGTCAAGAACAGACATGTTCCTGAGACGGATGAAAGAATAGTCATGACAGCAATAAATTTAATTTTTAGTTGCTTTATTATCTACTGTGGGTGGTTTCTTTGGAGTTGTAGATGAGCATTACAGTTCATTTCAGGTGCCACAAAACTTACCATGTTTTACTTCTTTGTGACAGCTATTGTGACTTTGTTAGTGCAACTGCCAGAACAAGGTGACAACATTGTTACATTGTCAAATGTTACTTGCATGGTTGTAATTTAAGCAGAGACATACGGGTTTATTGTGCTTCTAATGATTTTAAAGGTGAATATGCAGCCAGTATTTATTCTTTAGAGAACAAAAAATGTTTGTTCCATCAGGGGTTTGCCTTATATTTCTATGAATACCTTAAATTTAAGTTTTTTAAGTTTTTCAAAATGGGGAAAAGTAGGAGTTACTTTAAGGAGAAAATCCTTTTATACTTATTTCCTGTCTTTTTTCCAAAAAATAACTGTTTATCTCATATGTCTATGGAGATGTTACTGATAAAATGCTAATTAAGCCTTACTAAACGTAAGATTTATTAGAGGTATGAGATAGCAAAAAAAGATTAGCTCTTTCCGTTCAGAAACACTTTAGTGTTTGTCCCTGACACTGATATGTTAATACTTTTAATATCATATTTTATTATATACTTAGAATACCCTTATAAAATCTTTTCTGCCTTTATGCACTATTTTCTTTCTCTTTCAATAGAATATATTCACTTAAGAGGAAGATTCTGGTTAGTGCATTTTAATACTGTTATCCATATTCATGGACCAGACACAAACCTATAATTGCTTTTCCAGCCCAGTAAGCTCTTGATTGTGCCAAACATTTATGTTCTGTCCGCCTTCGCAGCTGGGTGACTCTGGTCGGTACACCTGTACTGCGTCCACCCCCAGTGGTGAAGCCGCGTGGAGCGCTTACATTGAAGTTCAGGGTAAGTTCGTATTTTTGCTTTAAAATAAAGCAGAAAATGCAGTGATTTACTAGTAAATCGATGAGGTAAATGTCTTTGTGTCTGAGAAGTTGTGTGGGTATGTTTTCTACACGCATGTGCTTTTTGAGTTACTTACACACGTCTTTCTTTTTTCCTCTCTTGTTAGAATTTGGAGTTCCTGTTCAGCCTCCAAGACCCACTGACCCAAACTTAATCCCTAGTGCGCCCTCAAAACCGGAAGTGACAGATGTTAGCAGAAACACAGTGACTTTGTCATGGCAGCCAAACTTGAACTCAGGAGCAACTCCTACGTCGTATATTATAGAGGCCTTCAGGTAGCATGGGGTGGTGCCCCTGTGTGCTCTGACGTAGCAACCGTCAAGCACGCACGCTCTAACTTGTGTCTCCGTCCTTAGCCACGCGTCGGGAAGCAGCTGGCTGACCGTAGCGGAGAATGTGAAAACAGAGACATTTGCCATTAAAGGGCTGAAACCTAATGCAATTTACCTTTTCCTTGTGAGGGCAGCTAATGCCTACGGAATTAGTGACCCAAGCCAAATATCGGATCCAGTGAAAACACAAGGTAAATACTGATCTATTGATCTGTGTGGCATCTATTTATCTTTAAATATTAAAGTTATATCAGTGTAGCACTGTGTACTAGGACAGGATGTTTACAATCTGTGGTCCACACTGCTTAATTCGTTTTTTTAATACACGGAAAACATATTTGAAAAACGTCATTATTTTCCAGACTAAGTATTTGAAGATAAAATTGATAATACAGAGCACTGTTTCTCTTAAAATCAAAACTGCATGAAAACAAAACACTGTATATATTTGTGTGTTTTATTGTTTCTTGATTGTTAGATGTAGTTACGTGTGAACATAACATCTGAGTTATATTTTGATTATAAAATTTATCTTTACATTCAATATGCACTATCATTTTGGTGAATTTTCAGAATTATTACACTAACCAAGTAATATTCCCCAAATCACACAAATATGAGATCTTTGGCAGCTTATTCTTAATCCTTCTGTCCAAGCATCTGCCTCAGGGGAAAGGAATTATTTTGTAGTTTGACTTGCCTTTCACTGTCAATTATGTGGGTCATGATATATGAAACTTTTAAATGGAAAAGACCTATTTCTGGTCAAAGCTGATTGAAGAAACAGATAAAATTAAAAAATGGGTGTATATAAAGCCACTTTTAATATATTTAAAACTGGAGATTGTATTCACTCTATCATCTTTTGGGATACACTGTTTTTATCTTCTGTGAAATTATTTTTATATTTCAATATACTCTCTTGCTTGTTGTGTCATTTTACTGCTGTGAGTAAAATTTATTCTATATTGAAGAAAAGTAATAAATTTTAATCAGTCATTACCTTTTTTAAAGCCCAGTGCCATTACACTTAAAATGCGTCTGTTTGTATATTAGCAAATAAAAATAATTCTAGAGGGTGATCATTAGAAATATAAAATTCTGTGCTGAGCACACAGAGGAAGTATGGTTCTGTCTTGAGTTAGCATTTCCAAAGGAAAAGTTTTGGATTAGTGATAATAAAAGGAGAAGTTATGAACAGGATGAGTGGAAGACACTGCTTTTCTTCCCACTGCTTGGATGGAGTCTGCCAGCCGTATTACACACTGTGTCTTTTTTAGTATGTGTGTACACAGTCTTTTCAGGAGGCCTGTTTGCTTCACAGAGAACGCCGGCCAAGTTGTAGAACATGCCCACGTCTGTCTCTTGCTATGTGAATTCAACACACCCAGTGCCTATATTTGAGCTTGTGAGTCACCTCATCAGGAACCGTGGTACACTTGGAGCCTGCCTTGAGGCAGTTTGAGGTTTTCAGTATTAGATACGCATTTATTAGGAATGTAGAAATTACGACAGCTGTAGATGAATTGAAACTTACATCCCCCGTACAGGCTTCTCCAACGGATCCTGACTGAAACCTTTTGACTACTACTTCATGCTCTTCTTTTACTTCTGTGGATGATTTTGTAGTATTTTCTCATTTTAAAATGAGTAGGTAGTTAATATTTTCTCCGAAAATTAATTTTTAAAAGATGTTGATCAATTGCCTTTGTACAACCATAGCTAATGAAAAAATTTAAGTAACACCCTGCCGTGCTAGGCAGAAGATTGGTAGGAGGAAACGGAGCCATTTTGAAATCCAAGAAATGGTTACCTCAGCACTTTAGTCTTCCTGCTCTGTGGCCTCCAGCAAGCCAGTCAGGGATTTTGAGCTTTGGTCTTCCACCTATAAGATGGAGCTTAATCAGCCCCTTCCTCAGGATGGACACAGATTAAATTAATTAATCAACCTCTGAGTACACAAGATCAGATTTCTTTTTAATTTTATGCCATGGCGTATTTGTGTTTCTTTCCCAGTCTGGACTGAAAGTTCATAAACGATACAGCTGTCATAAGACCAGAAAGGGCAGCTCCTCGCCCCAGTGAGGGGAGCAGTGGCATTAAATATATCGTGAGAGACTGGGATGATGAACCAGCACTAACAAGATTAAAATTAATAGAGTGATTAAAAAGTCTGGAACTTGAGCTGAGGTTTAAGATATTAGCTACAAAAGGGTGGACTAAGAACATTAGGCTTAAGGGAAGTGTGTGTGTGTTCTGTGTGTGTGTGTGTGTGTGTGTGTGTGTGTGTAGGGAGGCTCTGCAAGTGGTGCAAAATTAGTGTTTGAAGTGAGTTTAAAGAAAACCTATCTGGACCATCCTAGTGAGATGGAGCTGCCAAAAGAACAGACGCCGTCTTTGCTGGGATTAGTGGAATTAGGTCTGGGCCGAGTACTCTTCCCCTTTGCCTGGGAATTGGTCTGATGGCGAATGAAGTAATGTGCTTGTGGTGAGCGCTGTGTTTTCAAATGGACTTTTAAGGGAGTAGTAAAGACCGTAGTACTGCCTGAAAGCTAACAGTCACAACACAGGAAAAGAAAGTCAAGGCTCCTGGCATGCTCAGCCCCCAAAATAAAAAATGCAGAGGAAATATGATATCCTTCCCCATTAGAAGATGGGCGTACGGAAGACGTAGGCTTTGCTAACCCCCATCCGCAGGGAAGCACGGAGTAGAAGTAACGGAGGCCGATGTCGTCCTTTAATTTGGGGGCAGCTTTTGAGGTGCTGTAAAGCCTGGCTGAGGGTCGGGGCCACAGCAGGATCCTGGGAAAGAACTCGAACAAAGTCATATGGGAGGCACAGAATTTGTGACCCAAAGGGGAGAAACCAGCGGGAGAATAAAGGCTTGTTTAAAATTGGTTCAGAAGGAACCAGACATAGTTTCCATAACCCTTTTCAAATAAAATGTGTAAGTGCACAGAATATGAATGAGTACACACAGAGTATACAGAAGGAAATTCCAGTTATTCCGTGTAGCCCTGAACCGCCTCCGCAGTGATTTATCCAGGGAATTCCTACACGGGGCAAGCAGACACAAAAAGCGCTAAGATTTTCCCCAGGTCTCCAACATTGAGAAAGACCTTTTCCTTTATAGTATGTTTCTTCCAGGAAGACGAAAAAAAGAACAATGAAAAATTAATTCAGAAGCTTCTCAAAAGTGTAATATTAGACATCACTGTCCACTTTCCTTTCGGATGGACAATTTTCTAAAATACTATTATTATAAACTACATGGTGGACGAATCTAGCAAATTTTCAGCAGGTTTTGGCTGGCAGGCTTCTTTTAACCAGGGGAAATGAAGGCTTGTTACCCAAGTCGTAGTACCTGCTTTGTACAGTGTTGACCAGGAACATACTTCCCTCCGAGCAGAAGGCTCCTGTGCGTGCTGCGCTGGGTAAGAGCCACGAGTCTGCACAGACCACCGTGATTAGTGTGCTGAGGAAAAGCACTTTGCAGGACTTCCCACATTTAGTTCTGTCACCGGTCCTCAGGGGGACCGGGCATCATATCACTGTGTGACCTGTAGCAAAGGAAGAATACGTACTTCCGGTATCACAAAAGCTTTTCAGTTCTGAGGTGAGGTGTGCACCCAAGTGTGTCTTATTCTAAATGCTTCGCGCTGGCCCTAGAGATGGGTAGTAGGTGAGGTCCTAGGGGCCGTGGAGATCAGAAGGAAAGAAATGTGCCTGAGTTGGAGAGGTGACAGTCAAGCGAGCTATATGCAGCCTGTGACAACAGGATCCCGACGGCCAGCAGTAGCCATGTGTGGGATACAAGAGTTATCTCAGGTGTGCTTCTTACTTTGTTTATTTGTAAGCTTAATTCATAGGTTAAGTGTATATACCTACAAATAGTACCTAGGACCTTAATAGCCTTTGTTTTTGACATGCCTGGCTTCTCTGAATTCTATCAGAAATACAAATTTAATTTTTACTATTCATGTTTTTTTGTTCGATGATAGGTTAGTTCTTAGAAGATATTTAATATTTCAGAAAGCTAAAATCCTCATTGTTTTCTACTGCATAGTGAATATTCTAACATGTCTGTACCAAAATACATTACTCTGAGAAACAGAATTGTGGAGAAAGAATAATCCTGTTATTTTTCTTCTCTCTTTTGGTCTGTATTTCCTTTTACTATTGTTAACAAAGCAACTCATCTGCATGCAGAAAACCTTTTTAGAAATGAGAAAGTTTTGTTAACGTACCACCTTTAATAAGTTTAACAAGATCCCTCCTTTGCAGGGAAAAAGGAAAGTGCAGGACAGTGAGCAGTGAGGGCAGTTAATGCTCCCAGTGGTTTGGATTCGCCTTCTGAAATCGTGCTGTCTTTGCGACTGAGAAGTCTTCATTACAGTGTATTACAGGGATGCGATGGCTAAGCGCGCAACAGGCCAAGTGAACGCATCATGCCCCAACCATCACGGACCACAGGCGTGTTAGGAGCCGGTTTTCTCACCAATCTAATCAGATCCGCTTCCCTTACTGGTGGCGTAGGCGCTCACTTATCCTCTTGCTTAGTTTGGGTGTAACGGGGCCACTGAGAAGTCGCGGGGTCCAGCTTCTTTCTGCGCTAGCTCCCTGGCGCCACGCCCCGCGCCTTTCAGAGCGTCACTGTGCTGCTGCTCTTCGTTGCATCTTCCTTGTTGCACACTTCCTGCCATAGCAGGTTTTCCGAATTTCTGCTTGCACTAGCATTCTCATTTGCAGAGAGAAAACGATCGTTGCGTGATAGGAAGAACCCTTAAAAGGGGCTCTGCTCTCGTGATCTTTGCCCTCCACCTGTGGCTCTGTGCCTGCCTTCTACTCGCTCGCTCTCTGCTGTCTCCGGTCCCCCCTGCCCCATGGCTGGGTGTCGCTGTTCTTCGGATCCCAAGCACAAGGCTAAGGTTTCCTTTACTGTGTACCAAGTCGGCTTCACAGTCCCAGTCATTCTTCTTTCTGAGAGTTGGTATAAATGAAAGGACTGTTTCACCAAGCCGTCATCTGATCTTCCAGAGTTGTGAAGGACTTGACCCGCTCTTCTTGAATTGTTGCAGATGTCCCACCAACGAGTCAGGGGGTGGACCACAAGCAGGTGCAGAGAGAGCTGGGCAATGTGGTCCTGCATCTGCACAACCCCACCATCCTGTCTTCCTCCTCGATCGAAGTGCACTGGACAGTGAGTGGTTGCCTATTTGATTTCAGTTTTGAGAAGCAGGTGACTCTGTGACGTGTGTATGTATCTTAACTGCCTTCTACACAAATGATCATTTTATCGTGGAGTCCTGGTTTGTCTACGATCTTGTATTAAAAGATAAACGGAGTTTTATCTTTGTCTATTTTTTTGTAATACTTTACTAGGCTTGGGGGAAAGAAATATAAAATATTAACTAGAATATGTGATTTATGATAGGTTTATTATCACAAAAGATTTTAAACTGAGAAATATTTCCAGACAGTGAGTAGGCTTCTCAAATAAAAAGTATAAGACACATCCCCTTGGCCCTCATGTGACTCTTAAATAATGTGTCTTTCATATATAAATTAATGTCGACTTGCAAAACATAGTGCTTCTTTAATATCCCATTTATGTAAACTAGCAGTGCCCAGGCAGAGCATTATAGATTTCATCTGGCATTTATTTTTTATTTTCTAGTGAAGCAATAGAAAGATATAAAAGATTGCCTTTATGTTTGTTGTTTTCATAGGTGGACCAGCAGTCCCAGTATATTCAAGGGTATAAAATCCTCTATCGGCCATCGGGAGCCAACCACGGGGAGTCGGAGTGGCTAGTGTTTGAAGTGAGGGCCTCAACCAAGAACAGCGTGGTTATCCCCGATCTCAGGAAAGGAGTCAGCTATGAAATTAAGGCTCGCCCTTTCTTTAATGAATTTCAAGGAACGGATAGTGAAAGCAAGTTTGCTAAAACCTTGGAGGAAGGCAAGTATGGTGAAGTGTCTGCTTTCTGTGCGTTGCAGCGTTTGTGTTGGGCTTGTATGAACACAGTCGAAGTTGCGACATGTGAGTAGAAGCATGAGATTTGTTAACTGTCTTTATACTAGACATTAGACTTTGCTAAAAGCGCCTGTTAAATTAGAACAACTGTAAAACATAAAGTGGCATGATAGTTGGTTTATCCCGGTAGTGGCCTGCACAGAAAATATGCAAACGTGAACATTTTACTGTGTGACAATACATATATAGAGAGTGTATATTTAGTTATTCAGAACTAAAGTTCACATTAGAAGATGCTCACTTTTGAATTATTGAAACTTAGTTCAATTAATGATTTCTAAGTAAAGTGAGTAATATCTTGGTTTGCCCGGGACTTTCCATGGAGAACATTTTCTCTCTATGCCTCATATCTCAGAAAACCCCTCAGTTACAGACAAACCGGTACAATTGGCCGAAAATTAGAAAGGAACATGTACGGGAAAGTGAAAAGTTACACAGCCCAAGCGTAGTCTAAAGAAAAACCCAGAGTCTCTCCCTAACATTTCTTTGTCACTACGTAAATGATAGGCTATGCTTAACGTGAATGAATAGCATTTATCGTCCATATTTTGGACACTTTCTTTGGTGTGGCATGAGATAGGGTCAGAGGCCATGAGAATTAAGAACTGTCTTGATGTTTTGTGGAGATAATCTGTGACTTTGGTTATGGAAATTTAATAACGGGTTAGCAAGGTTCAAGTAAAACAAGCAGCTTTAGACTACTAGACATCAATAACACACATCTTTAAAGTACACATATAGTACACATATAGTATAATTATTTTTGGTAAATATGTATTATCAGGTTCTCTAACACAGTCTAATAAACTTCTTTACTACTTTTGAAAATGATGTAATAGCACCAAGCGCCCCACCTCAGAGTGTAACTGTATCAAAGAACGATGTAAATGGGACGGCCATTCTTGTCAGCTGGCAGCCACCCCCAGAGGATACTCAGAATGGAATGGTCCAGGAATATAAGGTAATATACACGTGGGAATTTACTTGTGGACCCCCGTCTCCTCACACACACAAAAGAAAAAGCCATCTGGATAAATTGTTCATAGATATTTGGCGCCATCTCCTGGCAAAACTACCAAATTGCTAAATTACTTTAAAAAATACTTTTCATTTTGGTAGTGAATAGTTTTATTTGCTAGAAAAGCTATATAAAATAGTCAATTTAAAAGAAATTATATAAGTGATCCACAAACAAACAAATATATCTATATTAACACAAATAGCAAATTTAAATGGCAATAATATTTTTGTTACTAAGAAAAGCTTAAATATATTTTCCTGAAGTGGATTACTCTATGGAATTGGCTATGCATAGTCAAATTCAATCAAAAATGGTTTGCTTATTTTTATATCTTTTAAATATTACAGCTCTAAAGCTAAATCAGCGGAGTTATTTTGATGTGTATAAAAATTATTTTTTAAAGCCTGGTTTAATCTTTAAGGAGAATTTCATGTCTCAGAGAAAAATTATATATAAATTTCTGCAATGTTGTGTACATGTTAAAAATATATAATATATCAAGGATTTTAATCTACTAAGTCTAGGTAAATAATTATGTTTACCTGTAAAATAATCAACTGTTTTCAATGAATACTGTCTTAACATGCATACATATGAAGCAGATATTTTAAACCATTCTAAGATGTGTCAAAAAATTAGAGACATGAGATTTAGTTAAAGATAGTGTGTTTGAATTTACCCTATTAATGAATCTGTCTTATAAGGTCACCTTAATAATCAATAATAGATGAATAATTGACACACTGCATCAGGAAAGCCTCAAAGCCAAACAGATTATATGTGCACTTTTCAACACTTTCATAAGCGTATCACATGCTAGAAGAATTTTAAGTGCAAAATACATACTGTGCACAGGGATGTTTGCTTATGTGATGCTCGTTTTTTCCAGTTACTAGCTAAGTTACATAATTTAAGTCATTATTTTCTCCATGTGAAAAAAGAGAGAAAGAAAGACAGAAAGAAACTGTGGTTAAGCAGGTCCACACATCCACCTTCTCTAGCATAAGTCAGTCATTTTCAACCCCAGGCCACCACCAGAAGCACTGGTAGAATCATTTTCCAAATACAGGAGGCTGCCTCCACGCTCAGGCACTGACTCGGGCAGCCTGCAGAGACCCTTGTGCATCATTTCTGTAAGTCCCCCGGGGGACTCTGGTTCACATCCTTAAGGCCCGAATGAACACCATTTTAAGAAGCAGATTACTTTGTACAATGCCTAAACATACTAAGCATTTTTTTTTTTTAAAATCAACTTAGGAAATTTATGTGTATTCATAGGGATACACTTTTTAAAAGTACTTAAGATACAGATGTAAATGCACTGTGGTTGTCTTACGATGTTTCAAATAAGATTTTGCAGCATAATTGAGTTATTAAAAAGTAAAAATGTCCATACTTCTAGGTGCTTTCTCCTGAGTTTCAAGGTTATTTCAACACTGGAGTGTGACAGGTTGTTCCCTCTGGTCCAGTCCGGAAAACTAGATTGTTAGAGAAGACTTTTAAAGATTTAAAATGAGGCGCTGTCTCAGCTCTCAAGCAAAATTGTGTAATGTAGGTATTTTCCCCTAAGAATCAAACTCACTTCTCTCTTCAAGAAATGTAAAAGGGTGGATTTCACTTCACTTCATGGTCAATTTAAAATAATAAAATGCCTTTCAGAACCTGATTGACTGGTACAAAATCGGTGTGTGGCTTTGGTTCAGCCATGTAATGCAACTGGGGGAGAGAGAGCCACAAAAGAGTCTTTATTTCCAAGTGGTCAGGTCTTGGTGTAGTGTCTGACCGTTCGCTGGTGTTATCCACTGAAGCTATATTAAAACAATATTAACTTTCAAAGAAAAAAATGAAAGGTTATTGACCAAGTGATACAAGACCCCGGTATTGTCAGATTACCTTTGAATCCCCTTTCCTGTTACAGGGCAGACAATAGTCTACCTGAAGCTAATGCTACATACTGCTCAGGCATTGTAAGGAATATAGAGTGTGCTTTACTATTCTCTGGATCATTGCCTCATGGAAACTGAGTCCAAACATTGTCATGCCCGGTCCAAGTTCTTAACTACTGCAAAAGATACCTCAGTGATTCCCTCTCCTTTTACAATTTTCACAATATTTTTATTTCCTTAAGCAGCGTGTATCCTGCTTTACTGCCATAATAAGTAACAATAAAATGTATCCAAAATATGAGCAGTCATCAGGTGTGAAGTAGGAGTGGCCAGGGACACATGGTGTCTTAGTGTGAGCAGGGATGCTGTGTCATGGGGATACACCAGCTCTCACCCTGCACAACCAGCTGTGCACAGGGAACCTGGCACTGCCGCAGAGCAGGGCCACCACGGGAAGAGGCACAGTTTTACTGTTCCGAGGCTAAAAGACAATACGGTGACAATAAGGACTGTGACATAGTGTGTGTTTCTTAACTTCTTCAAAGCAGTGTTCTACCACAGTATTCCTGTCAAAGTTAACAAGGTATATACTAACCTTATAATTACACAGATGTTTTCTTTCGCACCAATGGGGTAGTTATTCCTTATGATCTCATATATGCTGTGAAAGGTTGATTCCTATTTTAACTTACATATAAGGTCAGGTCCACAGTTTTTCGCACTGATAATAGTCTAGCATCCCATAGGACTGAATAAAATTCTAGGTTTTTATTTCTTGAAACATGTTATTTTTAATAATCATATTTACACAAAGTACTTTATAGTATTTCAAATCTCACCCTCCTTTTAAATCACCTGCTTCATGGATTTTAAGTAAATGAGGTGACCATGACGACTGTGATGCTTTTGTGTCCCACAAAACTGATGAAGTGCTAGACTAAGTGCTCTTTACTTGCTTTTGTTATATGGTATGTAACCGTCTCAGGTCGCACCTATAGGGAAACGCAGAATGGTGACAGGTAGGTTAGTGCTTGTCTGGATATGCTCAGCCATCTCTAAGGTACTTTTACTTTTGGCAAAGAATTTCCTGACATTAAAAAGAAAAGGAAAAATAACCTCATGATATGGGCTGATGTAAAGCCTCATGCTGTGTGCTGAAAAGAGTATCTTCAAGCAAGTATGTGTAGACTTGCTTTCCAAAGTTCTTTAAGGGAGCCTAAGAAAGTGTAAAGAGGTTTTGCCACTGCCCCAGCTCTAGGTTGGGTTGCAAGAGTCTCGCGGAGCTCTGCGCCGGGGAAGAATGCCTTGCTGCGGTAGGTTGGTAATAGATCTGACTCTTCCCAGGTCTAAGCTGCACCGAAGTGCAGTGTTAACTTTTGCATTGACTTAGATCATCTAACGAGGTGGGTTTTGTCGCGTCCTCCTCACAGGTCTGGTGTCTGGGCAATGAGACACGGTACCACATCAACAAGACCGTGGACGGCTCAACCCTCTCCGTGGTCATCCCCTCTCTGGTGCCTGGGATCCGGTACAGCGTGGAAGTGGCGGCCAGCACCGGGGCTGGAGCTGGAGTGAAGAGCGACCCTCAGTTTATCCAGCTAGGTAAGCGTGCCCGCAGCTCCCGGGTGACCGGCTGTCACCACACTGCTTGTCCCTGTGCTGCTCTTGCATGTGATTGGGCCACTTTTGCCAGAGCAAGCAAACAATGTCGTGTGCTCCATCCCTGCAATGGTGTGCGCTGCTTAACACAGAGACAGTTCCAGGTATAGATACGGTCACGCGTTACTTACCAGTGAGGATTTGTTCTGAAATACACTGGTGGCAGTCTGTCCTTGTGTAAGCAGCATGGAATGTCTTCCACAAATGAAGCCCTCTGTGGCGTCATTAGGCAATATGGTCCTACAGACCCACAGTCACACACGGGGTTCATTGCTGACCTGACACTGCTGTGTAGCGTGCGACTGCACAACTAAATTTAAGCTTATCCAAGCACTCAGGTTAAATAATAGTTCATAATATCCTAGCTCTGTCCTCTGGATGTTTTTTCCGACTATTCAACAAATGGTATTAAATGAGCACCAAGGATCCTCAGCCAACAAGGAAGACACAATGTGTAACTTCGTGGAACTCACTTTCGGTTTTACAAAAGAAAAAAGAAAAACAATCTTCAATGTAAAACTTACACCAAGTGTTGGAAATTTCTACCAATGCAAGAATTATATTTACATTTATGTCTACTGAAAATTGTAATCCTTTTTCCTAACCAAAAATAAATGGAGACAGCAAAGAGCATTGGAGCATGTTTACATAGTAATTCCTTAGAAAGTTAAGTACTATTTGCACTTCAGAGGTATTAACTCTTTAAAAATGTGACATCGTGTTCATAGCTGCAGCTCACCACAGGCCCTGCAGTATGGACATGACACACAGATCAGTGAGGGCCCGCTAGTAAAATCTACAATGAAAAAAAAACAGCGACAAAATGTTGTTGGTACTAAAAAGCGGCGAGGAAAGGACAGATTATGAGGCGACGTTTACATTATGAAAGGTGCAGAGAGCTCCACGGGCAGCTTCGCCTGTGTATGTCATAGGTGAGAGGTTCCGCCTCTATTATGTCAGGTGCTAGGAGGAGTGTACAAATGAGGACATACAAACGAGGAAATGCAAAACATTATACTTCACAAAAGAGCACGTACTAATTTTGCATGCTAATACTATAAATGACTTCCCACAATTAATTCAAAATTAGGGAACATTGTCTCGGATTAACATCGTTGCAATACATAAAGAGTTAAACATTTCTTTTGGAAATACTGTTGGTGTTCCAGTACTGAGAGAATGCTGCCTGCCTGATATACACAAGGCTGATCCAAAGATAAGGTGTGTGTTTTAAAAATATATATATACGGTAATAAAAGACACATTGCCGTGGAGTGACTTCCACAAATGAAGCCCTCTGTGGCATCATTAGCCAACACGGTTCTACAGGACCACAGTCACACATGGGGTTCATTGGGGTGAAGAGGATGAAGTGCTTTTAGGATAATCAGAGATAACGAGAGTCCTCCTCAGACTACTCGCCCTAGCTTTGAACTTACGTATCCCATTGTAGCTGCCATTTTCTGAACCCACCTTGGACAGTTTGTTTTTATGAGGTGTTATCCAAAATATGGCGACTGCTAGTGCTACATCCATCCAACAGAAAGGTTGGCTCCTAAAACATCACAGTGTCCCCACCCACCTTTTCACCAGGTCAGAACCGTGTAACCTCCACACTCTTCCAAAGTCAAAATGACCATGACAGGTGAACATTATGAGCGTGTGTGGGGCATGAAGGCAGCCAGGAGCATGCAGCTAAGGACGCTCATGAAGAGGGACGTCCAGAACTGTTTCAGGAAGTGGCGAGGATGCAGGGACAATTGTGTTCAAAGTGAGGGGTGGATTTTAAGGGGACTTAATAGCAATATATAGTGAAATAAGTCTTTCTAAAAGGTTAACATCCAGTGTAGTCTTTTTTTAATCACACCTTGTATGCATGTGAAATTTCTGTGGTGTAACTCCATAAAAGTTTTGTATTGGGTGGGATTTTCTTCCACACAGACATTGGATTAATTTTTTCACCTTGGCTTCCAAGGTTGTCTCTGGGCCAGTAGAGGAGAGGAAGTACGTACTGTGTGAGAGGGTTTCAGTGGCACAGATCCATTGTGACTAAAGCTAGTGAATGGGGACACCACAGAACAAGGTCCCCGGCTGGGGACTGCGTCTTCGTAAGTCTGTGCTCTGACAGGCCTAGTCAGTCTGTCTCCAAGGCCTTTCTGACTTTCAAGGCAATAGCCTTTTGGGTGTATCTTTCTCACTGGGCACATTTCACAGAAATGATTTCATGCATGAAACAAAAACAGCGTCCTGTTTTAATTCAAACAATGCGAGAAGTGAGAAAACATTGCTGGATATCCCAGCTCCAGTATTATATAAGATAAAGGAGAAGCAGTTATGTTGAGGAAATAATTAGTATTCAGATATTTCCTACCTTTGTGCAATGTCAGTGTTACCTGATTAAAATTGAGATTATTAATTATGTTGTGGTGACCCTCCCCACAGCAGGTCCTAGTTTTGGAATGTGTGACTTTTAGTCCTTTTCTGTGCCAGATGAACTTGGAAAGAGGCCATCTGTAGTTTTATTATTTAAGATTTAAATCATAGGATTTAAGGCTCAAATTGGTTTTCTTGAAATCATAAATATGTTCCAGTTCTCCATATCTTAATACAGCCTCAGCTGCAGCAAGACAAAGCCCGAGATACCGCGGGCTGTGATAATTCATTAGTCACACTGCACTTTATTCCGCTAAGCCCATATGGTTGCTTGCATGGAACCTCTCTGGGCCTTTCCACAAAATCTGAAGCTCCTCAACTTAACCTTGTGCAAATAGCCATGAAATCTATAAACCTAGCAGTTACAAAGGGTGTATTAGGAATAAAGAGCATAGGTCTGCTTGGCGAACTTTCAGAGGATGAAGTGCTCTTAGGATAACCAGAGATAAAAGGGTCTGGAACGTGAAATAAAACTTTTCATCAACAAACAGTTGAAGGCAAGTGACTCTTTGTGAAACAGGTTTTTTAGCCTTGACGCTCTGTAGAATAAAATCTGGAATTCTGTTCAAGAAAAAAAAAAAAAGAAAGAAAGAAAGCAGTGCTCCCCCTGTCCACACATACAGCATGAGAAGGAATTGCATTTCGTGTTGAAAAGGGTGCTATGCCCCTAAAGGCTCTTTCTGTCACCATCAGAGACTGCTTGTTTTTCCTGCCAAATGTCCTATTAAGATGTGATATCATTTAACAAGAAAAATAATCTGTAGAGGATGTTTTAAAAAAGAAATATTGTTCCTATAGAAGGAGTTGTATCAATTTTTTCTGGGAAACTTGTTATTGGACTGGAAAATATTTCTTCTTGTAGAGCAGACTGTGTTAGCAGAATTGTATTTCTTTCTAATTTGGCCCATAGTCTGTCTCTGGCAAGTTGTCCTAAACTCACCCTGTGCTGACGGGGCTCCAGGCTTTGGTTGTGGATGTGTGTGTGGTGCCATTCACAGGAAGCTGTTTTGTCCTAGCAGACAGCGTCGTGCCTGAGTACCAAGCCCTGTGACCAGGTTTCTCTTGAGCATGAGACTTATTCAGGCTGACAGATGCCCTGTGGCTTTTGTCTGACCTGCTGAGATGGCCTCTGTGTGGGAAAGCCTCACCACAAAGGAGATCTGGGGCAGAAGTGTTGATCAGATAAGAAACAGAAGAGACAATGTAACAAAATGTGTGGAATGACAGAAGAGAAATGGTATGAGGCCTGGCCAGAGGGCCACAGAGGCGAAGCATTCAACCCACAGGGGCGGAAGCTAGAGAGAAAGAGAGCGCACTTGTGGGCCGAGGTCTCGCCTGGTGTTCAGGGCCACAGGCTTCGTGTGATGTGTGCTGATTGTTAGAAAAAGCAAGCATGACTTCTACGGTGTCCTGTGGTGACTAAGGGGTTGTCGCCTCTGTACATCTGTGAATTTGATGTCAGGGGTGGGATTCAGTCAGACAGGCTAGGTCTGTGTGGTCCTGAGGAAGGGGACTGTACAAGGCAGGTGTCTGTTCTGACTGTACCGAAGAACGAGGAGGAAGCGGAGCGCTGGAAACCGTCACAGGTCCCTAGATCCTTCTTCTGGTGTCAGAAAGTTCCACTTCGATTCAGAAGGGGTGGTACCGACATAGGCGTGTAAGAGCACAGGACAAGCTGTCTTCTGAGTCACATGATTTACGAATTGCAACAAAGCGCGATACTAAGGACGTGTGCAAACAGCTTCGTGTTTCGCTTGATGTTGTGGAGGAAGAGGATTAAAACCTCACCTGGAAATTGTATCCATTGGACAAAATTGGTGTTGAAATAAAACCCAGTCCAAAAAAAGGGATATTGTTTGATAAGGAGCAGAAGCCCCAATTTTTTCCAAAGACTGTGATGTCTGTTCTGTGTGAGCTGAGAGAATGATGGTTTTGAGAAATATCTTAGCAGGCTTAAGACATAAATGTAAAAGAAGTAAATTTTATTAGTCATAGAGTCCATTAATTTTTAATTCTTGAATCAAAATGTCTAACATTAAATAGAAGTCTTTTTGACTATTCATAACACTTGGTAATTCTTTTACATATTTAATGTTCTTATATCTATTTCTTAGCATGGTTATTATTTTAAAAGAAAAATTACTCATAGTTCTTTCAATGATAGCATTATCTTAATCTTTCATTGTGTTTTAATGAACCTCCGTTTTATAAGACTTTCTGAACACAGGGTGCAAACGAAATGTTCTGAAGAGGACTTTGCCGTATAATTTTGGGGAGAGAACACACACATACAGAGACGATGTATCTACCTTCTAGAGGAAATACACTTTTATTGGAGAGTTCCTACAGATGAGATAGAAAGAGTAGGAATAAACTGTAGAAGCAGGAGAAATTGTGTATCCTTTCTATATATTCCTTTAGTCCTCCTCATTAATTTGTACAGTAGCATTAAAGTACTTCATTCTGTGGTGTCTCCTTTTTATGCTTATCAGCAGTGTTGCGACACCTTCAGAGGGTTCTGAAATAAATGGAACCATCCACCATCTTTATTGTCTCACAAAATTATGACATACTTGTTTCGAATTAAAATAAACAATTTATTTTAAAATTGATATATTTTATAAATTTTAAAACAGTTCAAAATCTCAGGCACTGTTCTACTTCAGACGGGTAGGTTAAAAACAAATGTAAAATCACCAGGTGCAACAACACATACCTGTAGTCCCAGTGCTTGGGAAGCTGAGGCAGGAGGATCACTGCCAGTTCAAGGCCAGCCTGAACTACATAGTGAAAGCCTCTCTCAAAAAACCTAAAAACAAAGCAGGCAACAAAGAAGCAGAATCCCCTTAAAATGTGTAATAGGTCATCGTCCAAGAATTAACAAAATAAAGTGAGAGCCACCTTACATCACATATGGATGCCTATGTGATCACGTTGACACTTGCACCCCAATTAATCAGAGGACGGTATTTCAGATTCGCATGGAAACCCCGTGTCCCCGGAGGACCAAGTCAGCCTTGCTCAGCAGATCTCAGACGTCGTGAGGCAGCCGGCCTTCATAGCGGGGATCGGAGCCGCCTGCTGGATCATCCTCATGGCCTTCGGCATCTGGCTTTACCGGCACAGGAAGAAGAGGAGCGGCCTCGCGAGCACTTACGCGGGCATCAGAAAAGGTGTGAGCTTTCTTAAGTTTTTCACGTTCTCATGGATTTGTAAAGATGATAGACTTTGAACTTCGAGTCCACCTTACTCCGGAGCACACATTCCCCACATTTCCTGTATCAGACTCTCAGCAGCAGCTTTGCTTTTATGCTGTCTATGTGCTGACTTCTGTGTGGGGCAGCTCCGTGGTGACTTAGGCCTCAGCTTCTTTAAGATGTTTCACAAGTGTAGGCTGAGACTCGGGTGTTAGCCCAGTGCCTGATTCTCCTGGACAGTTCTTTTATTGCTTCATGGTCTTGAGGAAGATTTGTGACCTCACTGTCACAGGAATTAGAACTTAGGGCTTTAAACTCATACAGTGCGAAGGGGGGTGTTTTTGCCCTTTCTGAAGCAACTGAAAGAGTTGAGTATTTGTAGAAGTTATCTTTCCTTAGTAAATACGAATGCATGACTAAGGGGAACTCTCTCCTAGAGAAAAGGGGCAATGCATTTTTATTGTCAGGATTTAAAGTTACAGGGGCTGGGGATATAGCTCAGTGGAATAAGCGCTTGCCTAGCAAGCGCTGGGTCCTGAGTTCGATCCCCAGTACCACAAAAAAAAAAAAAAAGTTACAAAGTTGAATGTCTGCATACCAGTAATTAACCACGATGATCACGTTACAAATGTCTCTCAAAGTTCACTATTTTGCTACTACTTGCAATTGTAAGATGGACTCAGTGTGCCAAAGTAAGCTTTGCTCCAAACCGTGTAGGTCATAGATTTGAGCTCTTTATTCTCTGAGATGCTTAAGCCAGTCCACTAGTTAATCTCCCTTTCCCCACCCACCCACAGACCCATCAACTCTGGGCCCCAGATAGGTGTAAATCCCACGTTTCGGGCAGTAGTCCCTTTGAATATCCTTATTCTAATAAGATTATGCACAGTGCTTCTTTTGCTGTCAAAATTGTGATAGATTTGGCAGCAAATTTTATACTTACCCTTGGTACAGGGCCATCATTTCTCAGGTGACAGTTTTGCTTTGTTACAAAACAAATTTTAAAAAGAATTCCCTTACACACAACCCCATTTTTCCCTCCTTGTCTACATATTTCCTAAGTGAAGATTTCCTATGTATCTTGATTAGTTCTTTTTTCTAACTATTTACATGGTTAAATGAGAATTGCCCATGCAGGTAGAGCTTGAATTTCTTCACACCTTTCATAAAATGCTCTGGGTCAGCAATCCAAATATTTGTGCTCTCAGTTACAAGAGGCCTTGGGAAAAAAAGAGTCAACACAGATTCATCACAGACACCATAAAATCAATCCGTGTGCGTCGGGTCTGGCTCAGCAGCCCTCTGCTTCTGCGCACAGACTTCCCCCAGCGTTATCAGCTTTACACATGCTTTTTCCAGATATGCGTCCTATCTAGAGATGAAGCAAAATGTCAGTGCCCCTGCCTGTGAGATGGAAAATGGGGTCTCAGGGGTTACTGTAGAGTCAGCCCTGTTCAATGTGAGCACCAAGGAGGCCGGTCCCAGTGCCGAACCCGAGGTGCCACATCCACGGAAGGGATTTGTGCCTGGCCATGTGCAGAGGAGTGCAGGCCAGGAGTGTGGGGAGACAGTGTTTTGACATCTGACGTAAATGAAGCAAAGCAACCTATGAACATATAGAAGTGGAGTCTCTTGGATTTTCTCCTCAAAAGACTTCCATAAGCAACTCCATTTTATAAGTAGCCAGTCAGTGGGCTCGTTTTCTTATTGCAATGAAATGCCATGGCTGTGTGATTATAACAGTTTAATTCTGTACATTGTCTTCCAGTCTAAAACTGTGACATGAAACCGCCTAATTTCTGAAATGTTCCTTTTCCCTTACTAATGACCTTGGAGCATGCTGACAAATGCCTCTGTGCTCTTTCTGCAGAACCTATTAAACTAATGTCATTGTCTTTCCAACCAGCTTCTGTTTAAGCAGAAATCATAGAACATAACTACAAATGTAATTTGATGAGCACTTTATTCCGCTTTCCTTGTTTGTGCCGTTGGCACTTTTTCATAGACCTGTTTCTACATAATTTTAAAAAAAGCACATTTTGTAATCTCAAATTTCCTCTATAAAAACAAGGCCAGTAATTTAGGAAAATAGAAAATGAAGTATTTTAAGTAAAGAAGTGAAAAGAGCCTGTTGACCTATAAATGTGAAGACAGAGTATGACTTTGGGAACAAGTGCAAGCTTTTGTCATTCTCCGCTGTGTAGCTCTAGGTGTGACATCTGCAGGACACGCCCCCCCTCGCACACGCAGCCTCGGTGTGCACCGTGCCGGTACATGCAGTTATTTCTAAAGTTGCAGGCTTTGGGAATTCAGTTGTTCTTTAGCGTGCTAGCAGTAAGAATTTCATTTAGTATTGACCTTTGTCTCCACTCTTCAACCTGGGACTAGCACTGAGCTAGAAGAAGTAATGACAAGGGCCTTTCATATTTTTCCTCGTCCTCGTGATTGTAAATTAATGTTCAGGCACTCTGTTCTTGCTGAATGCCTCTAGTCTCAAATGGAGTTTTTTTTTTTTTTTTGAAGACTTGTTACTATGAATACCTCTAGTCTCAAATGGAGTTTTTTTTTTTTTTTGAAGACTTGTTGCTATGGCACTGAATTTTTGAAGGTAGCTAAATTACATTGACTCTCTGAAAAGACCTGCATACACACACACACACACACACACACACACTAGTACTCTTGAGACTACTGCAAAAGAAGCCCAGTGTACCAGCTGGGTGCAGCATTGAGGTTTCTGTTGCTCTTTCTAGAATGTGTACAGTAAAGGTGGTTTGATAAGAAGCCATAGTTGTAGGGGGTGCTGCAGGGTTCTACTCTGCAATCCCCAAAGCTGCAATCCTAGAGTAAATTCCTTATCAGTGTTCAAATGGAAGACCCATTTGGAGCAGCTCTTTGATACATGATGAGGAATCAATTCTCCAGTTTGTTCATCTGAAATATTTTTCTAAAGCAAGCTTTCACCTTCAAGGGAGTGGTGTACATTTCCGTGCTTTCTTTCCCAGAGCAACGTTTACTTTAAATTAACGAGAAGAGATTGGAAAATCAGCCAGTCTCCTCCCTCTATGAAATGACACGGAAATTGCTCTGGTGTCACCCCACACTGGGAGTGGGAGCGAGCAGAGCAGGAAAGGTGCGGGGGGAGGCCAGCCTGCTACTTTTGAGGTCTGCAGTTCAATTTCAGGCATTATTGATTAGATTAAGATTTATAACTGCAGAGTGAAGGTTCTCAGGGGGAGTTATTGTTCTATTGTTTAGCTTCTAGCGTGGCATTAAAAAATGTTCAGCGGACTCTGAGAAAGCTTCTAAGCGTAAACAGTGCCAGAAAAATTAAAGTTGAAAACACCACATTTTTCCTGTCTGTTTGCAAATTTTTATGATGATAAAAATGTAGTGTTACACTATTTTTATGAGATGTCAGGTGTTTTTTGTCAGTGAAACAGTTTGATTTTATGATTCTCTATGTTCCAGTGCTGTTCTTTCCTTTTTTCTTCCCTCTCTCTCCCCCACCCTCAATCTTTCCTTCCCTTCCTTCTCTCTCTGCTTTCCCCTACCCCCTTCCCATAATGAATCCTTAAGTGCAACTGTGTGTCCATTTCATAAGCATTTACTTTCAGATTTCTAGATAAGGTTCCAGCAAAACCTTGATAATACTTGTTTAAGAATCCATCACCTAGTGTTTGGAGATGATTAATATTGGAGGATTCCTGTTTGTACTAAAGCTGTGAACTAAAGCTGTTACTAAATGCAGGGTCATTCACAGGCTAACCCAGACAATTCCCTTCCCGAGAGGACTAGAATGTCAGACACTTCAAAATGGTACCTGTAGCGACAAGCAGTTTTTTATGCTTTTTTCTCTTTTTTTCACCTCAGATTTGGTTTTATTCATATATCAGAGTGTCAGACCTCCTGGCTTGGTTATTTACATTTGTTTTATGTTCAGCTGTCTGCTTGATTTATACTAATGTGATATGTTTCCTTTCTCTCTTCAGCTTAATAACTGGTTTATATTTTGTTTTGATTTTTCAGTCCCGTCCTTTACCTTCACACCAACAGGTATATATTTGCACTTACCCTCCCCCTCCCTTTGTTAGTTTGGCATGTGTTATACGATTGTGATTCTGGTTTTAGTCCTTTTTCAGCAGTAACTTGGGGAAAAGAACTTAAACGCAATACAGTACTTCATTCCCTTTTGCCAGGCATGCATTTGAAGTAGGAATGGTAGGTGTTGCTTTTCACCTGTTCAGTGCAGTTATCTATTCTCCACTGCATACTGCATCTCAGCCTTGTCCGCATGTGTTTCATTAAGTAGACACGCTGTTCTACCCTGGGCATGATTTAACATACATGCTAATCATGTGATTGATTATTCAGACTTGGCAATGCATTTTCCCCCTTAACGTAAGCTTTTGAGTTTTCTGACAAAAATTTCTTTCCTTTGTAATCCTCTGTCGATAGAATCAGTATTTTTAAAGGCAACCAAAAACATCCAGCATATGTGATAAATAAAAGTGCAATTTTTTCCAACTCAGAATCTTCATATTCTGATGTATTCAGGGCCCTTCGAAGTGAGTCTTCTCCTTATTCATCACCTGTAGTCAGATATGTGCCTGTGGTCCCTGTAGTGGTGCCTCCTCCGTCCTAATCCAGTTATCGGAATCCCTGGGAGCAGCTATCTCGTCCTAGCAGACTCCCACTTTGCAGTTTCTCTAAGTAGCAGAATTTGGCAGCTTTTAAAAACACATTTCTTTTTGAAAGATGTGTCTATATTTAAAAAAAAAAAGCTAATCTTCTTAACCCCTTGCCTAACTATGTGCAAATCTATTTTTGTTATATCGTATTTTTATATCCAAATTGTATAAAGCTGAAAATACTTTCAAAGGCATCAACATATATTTCCATTATGTATACATGTTTGATGAAAATATAGTGAGAAAGGAATTCCACTAGCCACAGTAAAAAAAAAAAAAAATGGGTTACATTAATTGATAATCTCTACTTGACAGAAATCTTGTATGTGGAAAGAAGGTTAATTTTAACATTTATCTTTGTTTTAAAGGTCTTTACTTTAGGAAAACAGGCTAGTATATTTAAAATTATATACACAAAATGGTGAAATTATATGATCTGATAAAAAATTAAAATAGAAATTTATGAGAATGTGAATATAGTGACAGTCAACAAAGTGTGTACTAGTGTACCTCCATTTTGTTTTACTCAACTTCCCTAGAACACTAAGAAAACAAGAGTGATGTATGTTTAATTCTTTTGAAGATCCTTAAAAAGATTGCAGTTTAATCAGAAATCTGCTGTGACCTGTTATAATTTTTACAATGCTTTTAGCTAGCTTATGTACCAGACAGAATTCCATCTTAGAAAGGTGCTCATGATTGGAATGGCTTTTGATGTGTAAACTTGTCGACTAATTCTTCTTTTTTTTTTTGGTAACGTTCTAGTAACTTATCAGAGAGGAGGCGAAGCTGTGAGCAGCGGAGGGAGGTAATTATCTTGCTTGTTCTGTGGATCCTAAGGGGAATTCCAAACATTTCTTCATGTCTTCCTCAGTGATACCACTTTCACTCCTGAAGAGGTTTCACTTCGAGGTGGAATTTGTTCAAATGCTTTAGAAAGTCTCCATCCAGCTATTCTGTGTAACGAAGATACTTACACGCAAATACAGTGAATAGAAGCCGTTGCTTCTTGACCGCTAACCACATGAGGGCGCACTTTAACCAAGAAAAGCAGACTTGCTGATTTAGCAGATGATTAAAAGGAGTTAAAGTGATTAAGCTGTGGCATTTATGAAAATTAAGAAATGTAGCTGGTTAACAGATATTATCAAAGAAAAAGTGTTCATTTGAAAACGTGCCGAACACAGCAGTTGCTCATAAGTTGCAGGTTATGTTTGTTTGTTTATTCTTATGAATTCAGCATAGTTGACGTCTCCATTTGTAGGGAAATATGCTGAAACAGAAGAAATCCAGGTAGCTTGTTAACAAAGAGCTTTTCCCCGTCTAATTAAAAGGATCCTCAGACCTATATGTATGATTTTTTGTTAATTATTATTCAGTGAATTTTAATATATTCACAGAGAAATCACAAATCGATGTGACAGGAGACCGAAAGGGGGTAGAAATTTCAGGAGGCACGACTCAGGATTTCCCACCATCGGGTGATGCTTTCTTCAAAACTAGTAGCATCGAGGTGTAAGAAAAAAATTTCCCAACAAAACCACTCTGTATTTCAAATTCAATGACGTTATTGAGTGTCCTTCTCTGCACAGTTGGATAATACGTTTAGTTCTTAGACACAAAAATATGAGTAAGGTGTTCCTGAGTCCAAGGAGTATATGATCTGGTAAGAATACTGTACTTAATACATAACAAAGAGGGATGATGTTTTTTTAAATCAAGAAGAATCTTGAACACCTTTAACCAATGCTGTGCAAATGTGTCTGTAAGCATAAATCTTTTCTGGTTACTGTGCTAGCTTCATGTTTTTAAGCCCATAAAAAAAAAAAAAAAGCCTGTGACTGAAGGGCTCCATAACTAGGGAGGTCTTTACAGGGAATACACCCACTCGATTGAGAAATTAAACTTGCACATGCGTCTGCATCCAGGGGAATTCCAGGTAGTCACAGTCTAGACATTCACAAAAGAGCCTCTGGCACTAAAAAAAATTTCTCAAGGGTGAATCTGGAATGCTTGATTATTTAACCACCATTTTAGGTGTGTTACTCATAACTTCAGACTTCAGTTTTCTTCATACTGGCCTATATGCATGGGTGTGTACACACACACACACACACACACACACACACGAAATGTAAGCCCAGTTCATTCTCTAAGATTCACCATCAAGAGAGAGCAGAGCACCACATGAAGAACCATGGCAGAAGTGTATCTGCAGTAAATCTCAGTCTCTGCAGCAGAAATGAAACCTTGCAAAGTTCCTGAACTATTTGGGAAGCTCTCTAATAAGGAAGAGACATAGTCTTTTCCAGTCTGCCGATTCTCACCTGTCATACCCTCCGTGAGACCTGCCCCGGTACTATCCCAGTTCAGTGCCCGACCTGCAGTAATGTGCTTAATCTGTGTTTGTGTCCAGACTCACCAAATTATACCTGTGGACCAACTCCGGCCTCCTGTCTACTTTCATAAAGTGTTGTGAGAATTTAGGCTCATTTACTGTATCGCAGCTTTGAGCTACACTCTCTGTCACTGCTTTTGAACTACAGCGACAGAGTTGAACAATTACAAGAGAAACTTTGTGAACTACAGATCCTTCAAAGGTTGCTGTCTGGTCTTTTCCACAAAACTTCTGCCAGTCCCTGTGTCTGCGATTGCCCCTGACAGTAGAATGTGAGATCATATATCACAGAGAATATATGCATCTTTATCAATGAATGATTTTTTGTAACATAATTATTTGAATGACATCAATAAATCCAATAATTCTATGAAATACTGCCCACTGAACAATGTCATTAGTGCACAGAAATGAATCAAAGGAAGGAAAATCAAAGGACCTGTGTTCAGACTTGGTGACCTTAAAGAAATTACTTGGGACTTGATCTTTTTTCTCTAGTACAGAAAAATGTTATCTAGAGCTTCTGTCTAGTTCTCCAAATTACTAATTCAGTTATTCCCAGCCAAGAAAGAATGGCGACTGTGGTCAGTGAAGAAACCCCTTCCCAACTTGAGAAAGCCAGCGAACCTGTGAGGTAGCCGAGGAGAGGGTCATAGAAATGTGAAGTGGCTGTTCCTGTTAATGCTTTTGCCTCCCAAACATCCCAGTCACCCTTTCCAAAAAGACCTGCTTAAAATCAAAAGCACAGCGCATACCAGGGAAAATCAGAGCACACTGGAGACAGAGAGTGAGAAAGTGAGGCTGCTGTGGTAGAGGATTTGGAAGCCACGTAGCCTGTCAGAGGAGGTGAGACAGAAAGGAAGGTTGTGCCTCGCTTCTCCTGAGAGTATCGGCAGCTCTCCCTCCTGTCCCAGGCTTTTACACTGAAGTCTGTCTGAGCGGAGGGGACAGCCTTGGAGCCTGACCACCCTTATTCCCGTTCCCCTCTGCCATCTCCCCAACTCCTGGGTGCTGTAATGTTTCATTTTGTGGTTTAGCACTTTAAAGAGGATTTCTTGGAGTGACTGAGTAGAATATCTGAAATAACAGAAGGAGAAAGATGGAAAGTAATCACGGCATGATTATTTAAAAAATAAACATATTCCACGTATATATGCATGTAATCGATGATAATTTGACACAATGGTACTTTATGATTTTCTTTCAAATTTTGAGGCAGGGTCTCACTAAGTTTCCCAGGCCAAGGTAGAACTTGTCAAATTTTTGCCTCAGCCTTGCTCAGTGCTGGGGTTACAGTTATGTGCCACCGTACCCAGCTGATGTAATGATAGTTTAGATGTATGTTAACCACTGTAATCAGTGTGGTGTTTTTGGGTTTGTTTCAAATTTGTTGTCAGGCCTGGCATGGTGGCACACACCTGTGATCCCAGCATTCGAGAGGCTGAGGCAGGAAGATCCTTGTGAGTTCGAGGACAGCCTGGGCTACAAAGTGAGCTTAAAGCCAGCCTGAACTGCATAGCAAGACCTTGTCTCCAAAAAACAAAAACACAAAAAGACCAAATTTGTTATTGGGCAGTTAAAATGTCTGAGACATATTGGTTAAGTTTGAATGTATAAAGGGAGTTGAAATATGTCCTAACTCACCTATCAGAGTAGTCCTTCCTGAAAGACCTCTGAAATACACACATGACCTTTTAAGATTTACTGTGGGACAGTAAACACCATTTACCTTCTTTAAATAACTGGCTTGCCAAACTCAAGTTTAACAGAGAGCTACCTTGGAAGGTTTTAATCCCACTTCCTCAATGGAAATCACTTACCTATATGAAAAGTTCTATAGGTTTGTGATAACATTAAAGCATTTGCTATGAAAGTGTTTTCTGAGTGAATCATAGTATCAGACAACTACTGGCTGTTCATTCTGAAGCACGTAAGTGAGACTGTGGAAAATTTCCACTTGACCCCTACTTCAAACATAGTATAGCGTCTCTAAAGTGTCAAGGATGAGGGCTTTAGTTTTAATAACTCCGACAGTGATAACATTTCTGGTTTAGCTTCAAGATGGAGTAAAATAAGAAAGCGAACAATTACTACGTGCCGTATTCCCATAACTAACATCTATTTCAAAGACTCCCGTTATCTGCGGTACAGCTTGCTTTTCAATGTTTAACATTTCAACCCTTCAGCAACATTGCTCTTCAAAGCATGTTTTTATCAACAATTTTAATACTGCAGTCAGTTCACGCAGTTTTAACAGCTTTATCCTGAATTTCAGGACTTCAGACATTTCCTCCACCCTTCCTTTTCTTTGAGAGTGTTTGAGCTCTGTAGGAACCTTCTCCACCCTCGGGTATGTGTGCTTCTAGCATCTGAGAGCACAGTGTGGACACTTGGGAGCTGCTTGTGCTAGAAACCTCTCTCTGCCATTTGTTTCGTCCGACTGCGTACAGGTCCCCAGGCAGTTTAGGCTCTTCATCTGTACAGTTTGTATAGTAACAGCCCCAATCTGTGAATGATGATTAAGTGAGTTAATGTGCAGAAAGAACTCTGCACAATGACTTACACATTGTAAGCAAAGAATATTTATTTTAATCACACAGATAACATACACACATACAGTTACAGAGATAGAAAGTATAAATCCACCTTCTTTATTTGAATCGAAGTATTCCTCAGATAGCCATCCTTTGCGTAATAAATTTCCTCCATGGACTAGCTATGTAGTCATACACGGGAAAGGCACCAGAGAGGGAAATGTCAGTTTCTTGCTTCCCAGGTACACGGGAAGCATGGTGACCACACTTTAACAAAGGAAATGCAACCCAGAAGAAAATTTTGTGTCGTCTGTGGCTCCAGTCTGTTTGCTGCGGCTCAGACAGCGCATCATACATCATCGCCTCTTTTGCTGAATGATCACGTGGAGTTGGTGTTAGAAAGGGACATGAGGAATGCTGTTCTTGGACTCCAGACTGAGTCCCTGGCGCTGGTGGTCCAGGGCTCCCATTAATAACCACTGATCCACTTTGCCGCCCAATGCACGGGGAAAGAGGATTAACATCTGTTGTGCCTAAAATGAGTGCTAATATTTCTTTTAGTTGACGTCTTTGTTTTACCAGATTTCATTCAGTCGCTGTCCTTCGTTTATGTAGGGACTTACATTTTACATTGTCACCATCAGAAAATGTTGAGAAGCTTACAGAAGCCCGCACTGAAACAGCGATGCCGCCATAAACTCGCTGCTTCTGAAACATGATTTTTGAAGAAAAATATGTAAATGTCCCTAACGTGAAGTTTCATTATCTCAGTAAATGAATTCTCTGTTGTTTGAGTTGCCAGGAAATTTGCAGTTACTGGGTTAAAAGTGTAAAAATGCAAATGGTTTTAATTGGGGGATTTTTTTTTATGCTACTAAATGAATCAAAAATGTATGTACTCAGATTTTCAGATTCCGTGTTTGAGTTTTAATCACAAGGACTAACGGCAGAGTCAGACATGGCAAACAGTAAAACAGTTTAAGTCTGAAGCACACCTCGAGCAGGTCCCAGATTTATGGCTGTGTGCCCTGAGCTATCCCCCAGAACACTGGGTTACGATTGCCTGTGTGTAAAGAAAAGCAACAGCATTCAGCATGATTCGCCAGATTACTGAGAGTAGTGATGTGTTTGTCGGATTATGAATAGGAAGTACTATTTTCTGTGCATATCATATTTGCTTTCCGTGTGTCCTTCCCTTCAGGCCAGGACTCCTCAACATTAGCGAGCCTGCCGCTCAGCCCTGGCTGGCAGACACCTGGCCCAATACCGGCAACAGTCACAATGACTGCTCCATCACCTGCTGCACGGCAGGCAGTGGGAACAGCGACAGCAACCTGGCCACCTACAGTCGCCCAGGTAAGGGGCACCAAGGGGGCTGGGCATGTGATAAGCTGTACAGAGGATTTGCAGAAGGAGCTGTATCTCCTTTCCCTCTGCCTGCCCTTGAAAGGTAGTGTTTATCAACATTCCTGTGAAACAGTGAGTACTGTCTAAAATACTTCTCTGACCTAAGTGTTTACTTTATCCCTAAAAACTCATACTTTAACCTGCAGCAAGGAAATTTTCTCAAAGAGAAAATACGAATTCTAGGGCAAGGAGTAAGGAAAAGTAAAAAATCATATAAAAGTGTTTATTTCTGTAGTATTTGTGTAGTATAATTTTAGTTGTATTTAATTATGATAGTTCAGGACTTGAGGAGTACTATAGGTCAGAAGGTCACTAATTCTATAGCTAGAGTGAAGCAAAAGCTTTGATAGCAGTAACAACAGTAACCGTAGTGCAAAAACAGTACGAAAATTTTAATTGAAAACTGGTATAGAAATAAACTCTGAAGACACAAGAAATATGTATATTTTACTAGATGTGTATGTATGTATTTATCATTTATTATGTATTTTGCTTGAGAAATATATGTAAAAGAATTACTTTGCTAAAACCTGACAGTACAGTAAATAGACATGAAATTTGCAAGATTTAAAAAAGAAAAAGGAAGAAAATGGCAGGCAGTTTCACGCAAACGAAAAGAGCACAAAGATCATGGGATAGGAAACATTGAAATTTGTAATTGCAAAGAATCAAAGTGAATGACTAGAAAATGAAGCAGCCTGTGGGATTAAGGAAAAGGGAAAGGTAAGATCAGAAAGTGGAGATGCTGTCAACTATAAAAAATAAAGCAGACAGCAATCTCTACGTCCGCTTTTAAGACAAGGCTAAGGCCTCATTCATGGAATGTGGACGTGACAAGTTACACAACCAGTCTGTGTCATCCAGAGCCCATGCCCTCGTTCTCTATGCAGATGGCTATGTAATTATAGATAAAAGTCTGTGCTAACCCCTACCGTAGCGCAGAAGTGGTGGCACCCACTTAAATTAATATGTGGCGCTTCATTGTTCAGCCTGAGAGCCACTGACCACAGATGGCTATTTAAATTCAAGTTAATTAAATAAAGTACAGTTTAAAATTCAGTCATTTATTCACAGTGGCCACATTTTAAGTCTTCTAGAGCCACATGTGACCAGTGGCTGAGCTCTCGGACAGTACAGTTTAAAGGCTTAATGGATAGCGCTCATGTCGAAATGTGCATATTGCCTTTATGATATCTCCCAACCACAATTACACAAAATTTAACACCTAGAAATTAGACGTGAGAACTACTGAAGACCGGATGCACCAAACATCCCTGTGCCCTGATCATGTGTAGTGGGGATGCGGAGTAGTTTAAGAGAAGCTACAAAGTAACATTATATTCATAGTTACATCTTTACTCACAAGCATATTAATTTATCATTTTAACATATCCAGTTGAAAGACAGTGCTCAAGAAGACATGTTCATACTGGCCCCATGTTTGAACAACATGAATACAATAATAGGGTTTTGAATAGTAACTTGTATTTTTATTTAAAAATGTTTTAACTTCAAAATAGGACTTTGGTTCTTCCTGCTGTTTGAATATTTTCAACTTCAGGCCTTACATGTCTCATGTGTATTAGTTATTTAATTCCTAAATGTTTCAATAAAGGGAAAATTAGAGTGGAAATGAGATATTAGGCATATTAGATATTATTCTAGGCTTTATTTGATGCGATGACCCTGGTGGCCATGATTCATTTTGTCATAATCATCATCATTTTATTCTTCTTGGGATGTCATTATGAAACCATGAAAGAAATGATTATGTCGCATCTTCCCCTATAATGACGATAGTATATAACCAAGATACGGACTCGTAAAAGCCCCCTGAGCGCTGCTTGCTATCACCTTTCCCCATTCCTCTTTTGACCAGAAGAACATAATAAACTATTAGCACCTCAGATGTTTTGATTTGCAGGTAGTTCCCCCTCCTTTTTCTTCATGTTCAGCTTACATTCCCTATTTAATTTCCTCAACAGCTATTCATTTTAAATGCCTCTGTAACCAAAGGCTAGAAAATTTAAAGTTGACACATAAAAATTTGCTTATATATTATTTTAGTTGAGTTCCCACTAAAACGGCCTTTAGAGGAAATTTATTTTAAATTAAATGAATTATTTAGCACGAAGCACCAGCAGTTCAAAATCATTTAGCCCCTACACGAATGTTGTGAATCCTCTCATTCCCTTCAATTGTATTTTCTTTAGAAGCCCACGGACTACTTGGCCATGTTCACTGATCTTACAAAACCCATTTATGTATTACACACCAGTTTTACTGTGACTCACAGAACTTCTTAGAAAGAAACTTGAAAGGAATAACCACGCGGAGTGACCTTTTCCTTTTCCTCTCCGTTGTACACAGCTGATTGTATAGCAAATTATAACAACCAGCTGGATAACAAACAAACAAATCTGATGCTCCCTGAGTCAACTGTTTACGGTGATGTGGACCTTAGTAACAAAATCAATGAGATGAAAACCTTCAATAGCCCAAATCTGAAGGACGGGCGTTTTGTCAATCCATCAGGGCAGCCCACCCCTTACGCCACTACCCAGCTTATCCAGTCCAACCTCAGCAACAACATGAACAACGGCAGCGGGGACTCCAGCGAGAAGCACTGGAAACCACCGGGTCCACAGAAACAAGAAGTGGCACCGATTCAGTACAACATCATGGAGCAGAACAAACTGAACAAAGGTGAAGAGCTTTGCGTTGAATCCAGTCATTTTCAGGGTGGCTGCTCGAGGTGGAACCTTGTCTGTGACTTAAAGGAAAAGCTTTCCTTTTGTTACCAAGAATTCCTTATTTCTTTGGTTTCAAAATATCCAGTGTCAAAAAGTTAATTAGCACAACAATAACCTTGGAAAATTGATTTTATAATAATATATAAGTATTTTCAAATGGCTTAGAGATTAATTTAAATTTAATAGTAGGTGAGGGATTGCTTTGGACATACAATCTTTTATTCATAAGGCAGATGTGTGACCGTCACAATACCTCACATTTTCAATAAATAGACTATCCCATTCTTTCCACTTGAGGATGGAAGATAATTGCTTTACATGGTCATATAAACGAATGGCATTTTTATATTAAACTGAAGAAAAATAATTAAATTAAACTTGAACTTGAGAGGTGGTTCAATATGTTGTATTTCTCCTACCTCATGTGATTACTAAGACTGCTACAATGTATAATGTTAGAACCTAAATTTCTTTGGTTGACCTGATTGAAGTCTGTCAGTATAGAACCTAAAATAAATTGAGTTTTGTATTAACTTGAAGCAGCAGAATAGTATTGTATAGCCTGAGGGGAATGTCTCCGTATTGTAATATGTGTGAGTTAGAAGAGATAGGTATTGGATTTCTGCGTTGTTCTTCAGGCTACTGTTTTAATAACATGATTTGCAAAGTTAAACCTATAGGAAAAAACAGGATTGCTCTAATTTGAATAGATGGAGCAATATTCTGGAAATATCAACACGAAGGATGCGTTTTATCTCAGCTAATGAGAGACATAGATTTATTTTCCTTCAGCTTGAGTTGAGAGTGTTTGGTTCAAAAATAAAGCTTTTTATACCTGGAAATTACTAAAAGATATTTTAAACATTTCATCATATTAAATTCGTGTTATATGTTTTAATTTGATAATACAGTCATCCAGCCTTTTCCCAAGTTTAAAAAAGTATGTGATTGATCCAAAAACCCAGTTTATCAAATATTTCCTAAGATTCCTGTGTAAGTTCGTAACAAAGACAGACAACGATGAAAGGACAGGTTTCCGGGTTGTGGACTGTTCTGTGGGAACCAGGCTGTCACCCACTATTTCTGCACAGTGTACGGTTTTGCACTGGATCTCGGGCAGCTCTGACAGCTCTGTGTACAATATTTCAGAACTCCGATTTACTGTTTATGCCACTGGTAAGCGGATTTGCTATGTCAGATCATAATAGAGACCCCAGAAAGCACCTCCACTGACATTTTTCCTGACCGCATTCCAGTGGTGAGCTTATCGTTTGAGTTTCACCTTTGCCTAAATAAGCAAAGGGGTTTCTGAAACAAATCCCTGTGTTTCCTTTTCTTATCAGGGACACATTTACATCAGATATAATCTTGCTGACATATTTGTTTTTTAAAAAAATTTATTGTAACTTATGTTGTATGATTTTTAGATATGATATTTCCAAATCTTGCTATTTAAAATCATTACATGTCTTACATAGTAATGGGAGACTGAGCCAGGATCTTCTGCATGCTATGAATGTACTCCGTGGTGGTGCTGCGCACTCGTTCCCTGTTACTTCACCCTAAATACAAACCCTTTTATATCCTGGCAATTGAGTATAAAAACAAAAGAGATAAATGTAAAAATAAATGAACCAATTGGTTTGTTCGGTTAGTCCAAAGTATAGACAAAGCAGAACAGAGATGTGAACGAACTCACAAACAGAAAAATAAATGTTTAATTTTTTCCATCTAAAAATGTCTAGATTATCGAACAAATGACACAATTCTTCCGACGATCCCATACAACCAATCGTATGACCAGAATACAGGAGGGTCCTACAACAGTTCAGATCGGGGCAGCAGCACATCTGGTAAGTAAGAGGGAGCAAAGGACATGTCAACGTCTCTTTTGTAAAAGATGGTGCTTCCCATAATTATGACTTGGGTGCTAACAGACCGATATCTTCAGGTGACACGTACAGTCACGTTTGATTTGAATCTGACCTGGGTTTTGTCCCTGTAGTTTAATGCTGACTATCCACCCAGCAAACCATTTTATAGTCTATTTGATTGAATACTAAGCGTTTTCCTCCTTGTCAATTAAATTTTATAAAATCAGAAATATGAACTAGCCTTTGCAGATAATTAAAACTTCCTTTTCTCCCTCAGCCAAAATATAACTAAAAATGTTTCATGGAAAGCTAATCTGGAAATATCTCACCACTTGAAACTAAATTGCAAGAGCACGTATCATCTGAGTTCACTTAAGCAGAGTGAACACTGGGCGGACAATAACCTGAGATCTAGGTATAATGGGAACCGGTCTCAGCTTGTGATCTTTCTCCCGTCCTTCAGTTCTTGCTTAGAAACCTCATAAGCAACCTCACCGCCTCAATTAGTCCATGGCTTAGAAGCCACATTAAGGCCTTTCCCTGCGGTCTTCATGCTGTTGCAGCTGTTTGCCAGCTGTTTTCCTGATAGAGGCTGCAGATGGGGACTTGCCGGTACTTAGGTCCTGCTTTTCTAATTAAAGGGGGCTCATTATTAGAACTAACATGTGGCAAGTCACACCACAGTGAGAACGTACTGACTGATCTCGAGTCAAGCATGTTTCTCCAGGCAGGCCTAGAAACTTCACCTCCCAGTAAGTGTATTAGAGTTGTTGCTGGGTTTTTAGCGAAGTCTGTGTACCCTTCTGTAGTAACTACCACATGTACATTTGCCTGTCTTCATTTTCTAGCCATTGTTGAAATAGTTCCTACTTAAAGGAGCTCAGAAATTGCCTTTTTTACATTTTCTCTGGTTTTACTCTATGCCCTGTTTTTTTTTTAGCAATTAAAATAAAATTAAATGACTTTTTTTCTTTTCAGATTAAGTAAACACTTCAGTGGAAAGTTTCAAGTGTCTACTTTAGGGAAGACCATATAAAATATACAATTTGATTATTTTATGGCATTTTACCTTTGGATTCTTAGTCACTAATAGAAATATCATATCTTAATGGAACAAAAGCTGTGATTCTAGTGTATTAATTTTCAAATGACCTCCTGCATCCCCCAGCCTAGATACCCAGACCTGATGTGTGGCTTTCCCTTTCGTTATTGTATGAATGTTCAGTAAAATGCTGTCAGCATGTGACATCTTGTGAGGGGAGAGGGGAGAGCAAAGCCAGGAAATAAGGGGTGAGAGGGTCCTGTGGCCAGTCTCTTGGGCTGACAGATTTGTCCGAGCAGAAGTGTTTCAGGAAATCAAGAGAAAGACGCAAGGCCATGTCAGCTCTGCGACACATGCACTGGGGCTCCAACACAGGGCAGCGCAGTGGTGGAAGAGAACTGAGATGCATGGGCACGGGCTGACAGGCAGAGTGTTTTAATAGCAGCCTCTTTGGCCCACATTTGGTGAAGTGATAGCAGGGTGGGAATATCTGGCATAACAAATGCTGCCATTTGAATGAAAATTCCCAAGTAACTTAATATAAAAGAATCATCAACTAAGCTAAGACCCATTTTGCCCACTATGTGACTTGTTGCTATTTCATAGGCTTTTTAAAAGAAAAATCAGTATACTTCACTGATATTATGAAATCATATGAAAAAGAACTATACACACACACACACACACACACACACACACACACACATATTGTATATATGAATCTAAAATACATCATACTGAAGAGGAAGTATTTTCTTCAAATATCTTTGAATCCAATGGAGTTTTTAATGACCACATAGAGAGCTAACAGTATTTTTTAAATATGCCAGATCTAAAAACCAGAACATCGTAGCACTTGAATGACTGCGTTATTTCCAACTACCAAGAGTATCCAACCACATCATTTTGCTAAAAGCCATAATGTTATAGAAACAGTAGCTGAGAATACTTTGATTCCTTTTTTAAAAACATTTTTCTTCCTCTTTGTCATTAGATATATTAGTTCTCTAGCAATTATTGCTTCTATACTTGCCTTTCTGGAGAAAACTAGTAATTTCATTGTGCCTAAAACATTTCAGTGGGCAAGTACAAATTATTTATATTCAGTGATTTAACGCAACAGTGAGACCCTAATAGATTGTATCTGTATCAGATTGTATTTTAGGTTTGAGCAATTAAATAATAGAAAGGCACTCCAGAAAATATGTCTACAGCTCATTTGTTTTAGATGATAATCCATAATTCAATTAATTGCTGCGGGAAGATCACTGTTCGCGATATGACTTATAAACTTCGCTTATGGCTTTATTGCGTTCTGCTCTGTATTTTGCAGTTCAGTTTGGCAATACTTTGCTTCTTGTACTACATTATATTTAAAACTAATGAGAAAAAGTATGTTTAGCTCCATCTACATATATGAATTATAAGATCGTATTTGCCGAACATAATTAACCTAGGGATAGTGGGAAATTTTAAAGGGCCAGAAGTAAAAGCCTTGTGTTTCATTTTTCACCCTAGGGAGTCAAGGGCACAAGAAAGGCGCGCGAACACCGAAGGCACCGAAACAGGGCGGAATGAACTGGGCGGACCTGCTTCCTCCTCCGCCCGCACACCCGCCGCCGCACGGCAACAGTGAAGAGCACAGTGTTTCTGTGGATGAGAGGTAGGGGGCGTGCCGCTGTACGTGCTGCGGCAAGATCATCGCTGAAGCCCATACAAATAATCGCTAAACCGCACTGCTGACAGGAGATTGATTACTAAGGTCCAGCCCAGCAAAGCCTTCATGGGCTTCTGTACAAGTGAGAATGTCTTGTACACACAGAAATGCACAGGGTGATCCTGCGTCGACAATCACATACAGAACATCATGAATATACAATCACATGTACGATTGTGGGATTTTCAAGTACAGTCAAATACTCATATGGTGGTTTCCATTGGGGTTGGACCATATATATGATGGTGATCACATTAAATTGTAATAGACGAAAATTCGTGTTAATTAGAACTTTTACTGTCCTTTTCTGTACCTATTCCCTACTTATATATGTCTAGATACACCAGGGCTTACTACTGAGTTTCAGTTACCTTCAGTATCAAATACAGTAATGTGCTGTACAGGTTTGCAATCTCAGGACATTAGACTTGATGATTATGTGTGGTGGACTAAACCATCTAGATTTGTATACGTAAACTATGATATTTACACAATCACACCATCCCCTAACAGTGCATGTCTCAGGACATAACCTGTCTTTAAGTGATATATGATTGTCAGAACTGCTTTAGCACATGGTTAAATTTTCACAAACTAATTGTGTGGATTTGTACTTCAACCGTGGTATTTTGAGAACTATTTCTGGTAGATATTATTACATTACAAAGAAAATTTTGTAGAAATTCAAACTTACCTGCATTTTTTTCTCAAAAGGTTTTAACAAGTAAAAATGATTCACATGACAAAAATTAGAAAGTTCTTTACTGCATGCTCTGTATAACTGTGATTTTTATAACTAACAAGATAATTGCTCTAGTACTAGAATCAAAAAGGAGAGTGCACTTGGTGTAGGGACTAAGCAACAAAAAGGAACAAGAAAGCCTGAAAATTGACTGTTTTTAGTGACTACTAGAAAACGGATCTTTGTTCTTCCACTCTTTAGAAAAACAACAAACAGTGTTTTACAGTTACGACTGCGCCCAGGAAAAAAGTCTCTGTTTTATTTCTTAATCATTTTAATCAAATATATTTTCATGGGAAATTCTTACAGAAAAATATTTATAGGCAGTCCTCCTCATCCATAGTATTTATGTTGTGTAAAGTTGGCTGAACTTTGAGTTAGTCAGTGTTGAACCACTGTGCTAGCGGAAATATGGCTCAGCCCCCTGAGCCCTGGGTCACATTTGTGTCAGGACATAACTTTGTTGAAGGTGTGTTGCTTTTAAGGACACCTTACGTAATACGAATTTTTCACTGACATGAAACTGAGAGCCAACATTATGTCATCTCTGAAAAGAAAAATCTGCTTGGGATGCGTTTTATCCTTTCTCTTTTTTTCTGTCATCGGGAATCGAACTTACAACCTCAGGCTTGCTGGGCAGGTGTTGTGCCACTGAGGATCCCGGGCAGTAAATTTTGTTTGTTCTTTTTTCTTTTGAGCGCTGATTTAAACAGAGAAATCATCAATATAAAGAAAAAAAAGGCATTAAATAGACTGTGTTAGACGGACACGTTTTTAGAGTGAGAGGTGACGTAGGAAGTGGGATGTCATCTCCTGTGGCTCACCTGAGAACACGCCTGTCAGGTGGTTCAAATCGTTGGCTCTTTGTGCATGGCGGACCAACTATGAAACTGTTACCCGTCTTGATTTTGGAGTTGCAAATAAATTTTACCAAGTCAGTGAATTTGAAAATATGGAATCTCCAAGTAATGAAGACCAGCTTGGGTGAATTTTTAAAGTTTACATTCCAGTCTATTTTAACATAATACTTATTACTATTTTAGTTCACCAAAAAGGATTACAATGAAATCGCGTAGATAGGTTTAAAATAAGCTACAAGAGATGTAGCTGTGACCAAAGCAGAGGTCTGATTGTAACTGGGAAGCATGAACCTGACCTGCTGGTAATTGTTCTCGACACTGACAAATGAGAAATTTTTCAATTAAGAGAAGGCGCTTTATGGACCCTGGGACCACACAGAGCTGTGGACTCCGGGAGAAGTAACATGAAACACATGGCAGGAGTGAGAGCCGGGACGCAAATGTAAGACAGATTATGCAGACATTTGAATGCTGTGCCTCGGCATTTTTATTTTATTCTCTAAGAAAATAGCCACTTTTTAGTTTGGAGCAATGAATGACCTGAGAGTGATGTGCATTAAAAAGTAATTTTGGAAAACTAGAAGGAAGGAATTACTGGAGACCAACTGAGAGGTGCTTGCAGTAGCATGTGTAACAAATAGAAATACAGAAGTAGATTCTGGGTAGATTTTATAGATAGAATAGAGATGAGCTGGGGCACAGGTTGGTGGAGGAGAGACAGAAATGATTCTCTGTAAGAGGTTTTAGCCTGGATGAGTGAATTGTTACGCTGCTTGACAACAAAGGAAACAAGAAAGTGACAAAGGGCAATGGTACGGAGGCTGAGGAAAGCAGAAGAAGATGCAGAAGAACTATACCGAGCATCAACTTTTCTAAATTAAGGTAAACAAGCAAGATGGTGAGTGAGTTAGCACGAGGGCAAATGACAACACAGTTTATACAGAGAAGTTCATCACTGCCATTCTAATCAATGAACGTTTACCCTAGGGTAAGACAGGAGAGAAACCCGGAACACTTCCCAGGTTTGTCTTGATTCCCACACAGCTCCAGCAGAGGACTGAAAAGGGAATTTTATTGTTTAGGGCATTGTGTTTCTCACTTACTGTCCCAAACATAAGCCAACTAGTTCATTTTGTGCTCCAGTGAAGAAATAGTGATCCATTACCATTTCAGGGCGAAAGTGAGTTGTATTGGACTAAATAAGTCAGTGTCCAATATCATCTTCCTTTGGAAAGATTTAGAGAATAATTTGTCTCAGTGTAAAGAGTGAAGAACCTCACCTTCCAGCCATCTGCAACGCCATCTTTGCATCTTCTTCCAGTGAACATGTTGAATTGAAATGACAGTCTACAAAGTACATTTGAGATGGACTAAGTTAAACCATGTTAGGGGGGCTTCTTCTATTCCTTCACTTCTCAGCGGCTCTAATATGATAAATTGTAATTTCTCAGAGGAAAATAGTGGATGTAGTAATTTACAGACCTTTATGACGGTGAGCCTTTTAAAAACAGTATCTCCTTAATAGGAGCCAAAAACTCCGGACTTTAACAATAATTCAAAATTGATATTCCAGTTATTAGATGTACAAATAATTTATTTGGATGGCCTGAAGTAATTCTAGATGTCCTTATAATTCATCTTAGCTATGACCAAGAAATGTCATGTCCTGTGCCACCAGCAAGGATGTATTTGCAGCAGGATGATTTGGAAGAGGAAGAGGATGAAAGAGGCCCCACGCCCCCAGTGCGGGGAGCAGCTTCCTCTCCCGCTGCTGTGTCCTACAGCCATCAGTCCACTGCCACTCTGACCCCCTCCCCGCAGGAAGAGCTCCAGCCCATGCTGCAGGACTGTCCTGAGGAGATTGGCCACATGCAACACCAACCGGACAGGAGGTTTGTGCTCATCAGCTACCTTTGCTTAGAAAGCGAATAATGTTCTCTCTCTAGGGGCATTGTTTGAATGCTATGGAGTAGTTTTCAGATCATCCAAGCATTTCCTTGGAGTAGCATTCCAAAGTAATCCCAGATAATGAATGTATCAAATAAAATTGTTGACTATCACAATAGATTAATGGACCTCAGTGAACTTGCAGCCATAAAATAATGTGCATTAACACTCACCCACTTATGATAATTAACATTCATAAAAACATGGTTTGCTAATCCCATAACACGTTATTGATGGTGGATGTTTTTGTACTTTAGTTTTCCTTTTGCATGGGCAATTTCCTTCTCGGACCTACAGAAAAAGAGATTTTCTTGTCTTCTAAAATTAAATCCACATAACGATGTGCTGTCTCATAGTTGTAATATAATAGAAGCGTGAGTTTGGTATGTTCATTTTATGTTGAAGATACCATTCTTTTATTTTTAGATATTAGGGTGAAATCCTTTCATCAAGATTACTACCCAGTATGTGTGTGTGTGTATGCCTGTGTGGGGGTGCGTGTACATGGAGATTATTTTAATTTCTAAAAATTCTTTCATTTATTAGAACACTTGCAGTACATGAAATTTACATTTATCTTAGGGAGTAGATGCATGCACTTAAAATATTTTGATCGTTTTTCTTCAGTTCCCCTCCACACCCACCTTCTTCCCTTTGTCCCTGGATTTCCTTTCCCCTTTACATTGTCACTGTCAATGGTTTTAGTTCATGTGTGCCACATATAATGGTTGCGTTCTCTGTGGGCGTTTGGTACAGGATACATCTTAAACCTTTTCCTAACCTATATATCAGCACCGCCGACCAACACACTTTTTCACGGCTTTCCTTGTCATTTATCCCACCTAAAACTCATTACCAGGTCATGTTAGCTCTTCTTTCTGTGGTGATGAATTTGGCCTATTTTGTTGTCCTTCACACATTACACTGTACAGCTCTTGCTTTCCATATTCTTAATGTAATTTGAAACAGGGCGTGTTATTTGCATAGAAGATTTTCCTTTAGTGTTTTGAACGAAGACAAATTCTGGTTTTTGCTGCTTGGATTTTATTTTGTAGATTAAAGAGAATTTAAACTGTTTACTATCGGTTCTGTCATCAAGGAATTATTACCAATTTCAAATTATGTTCTCTCTAAAGAAGGGAGCGGTTAGACCTGCCTGTGTGTGACAAGAGGGGGGTTGTGTTGCCGTGTATTTAAATGCAGTAGTATTACCTCTTGGAATTTGTGAAGACTGAGAACAAAGAAAGCATCTCTTGCCTGTTCCATTGATGGACACCGGTCCTTGCTAACTGCGAAAGCCAGCCGAGAGACTAATGGAGACAGACACTGGAGGCTTCACTGTTCTTTTCTCCTTCTCGGAAAGTGCCCATTTCCTCTCCTCTCTGCTCTGTGCTGCCAATAGCGCTGGACATCTTCTCCCTAGCAAGTATTCTTTTGTATTCCTTATAATGCTCCCCTCCATGCTTTCTTGTAAACAAATGTCAGTTTAGTTTCATCCATCCTGATAGATACACTTTATCCTCCTTGTTCAGTGCTTCCTTCTTTCCACTGTTGACTTTGCTACTTTTATGGTCCCCCTTTCCCAGCCTTCCTTTCTGACTGCCTGGTCTCCTCTTGCTGAGGGCTTTGAGCTGGTTCTCCCGCCCTAACTCCCATTCACATGTCTGCTCCCTGTCTCCCGACTTCTATCCTTTGCTTCCATCAGCTGGCTGAAAGAAATCTCCTAACAGAGAACTTGAAAGGTCCCTCCTTCTGTAGCATACTTGAGATTTCTGCAGTGATGGCAGTTTTATAAATTGTGAGAATCATATGAGATAATGTTTGTTAAATATCTGCAGCGGAGCAAGTAGTCAACAACAAATATCTTCCTTCTGTACTTAGACTGATGGTTTAACCAGTATGGTGTAGTCTGCTGACTGTCAAATTGGTTTAGCTAACCGAGACTGCTTTCCCGAGGGTTCCAACGATATTTTCACTATCTCCACAGGTCCAATTCCAAGTTCATCACTTTTGCAGTGAACTTTTTCAAACTTGCTCCTTGGCCTACTTTCATGGCTATCTTACCTGGAATTATCAAGCAGTGTTTCTTTTGCCAGTATGTTACACATGAAATAGCCAAGGGGATAGGCAAAAATTATTAAAAACCCTTGTCATTTTGAAGCCACCTTAATTCTCCTACTGTTTTAATTTTTTCTGTTATCTTCATACCATTTCATAAATTATTTCTCACATTCTTTTAATTCTATCTCCAAGATAGCTCTTGATGCTGTGCCTCAAGAGGTAGAGGAGAACCTCAGTCCCTGGCCCTTCAAATTCTTCCATATTCTTGAAGTGACCTCCGTTTTCCATCTCTCCTTTTCGTGCACACCATCACGCTATCTTTCTTCGCATACAGAAGTCTACACATATTTCTCTTGCTAATATAAGTCTTACTGTTTGCTCATATTCAGAGCCTTTCGCCATCCTTTCCCTTTTGTTTACCATTTCCACTTTTCCCAAATCTCTCTATTCCATGGATTTATCTTAAAATCACCAACAGCCTGGTCTTGCACATGCAGCTATTGATTGCCTAGCAGTTATTTCTCAATTTTCCAATTCCTGCCCAAGCACCACTCCCTCCGGTTGCCTAGCCAAACTCACGTGACTTTCCTTCCGTTCTTCATGAGGCTCTGCTGACAGCTCTGTTATGGTACTTGAAAGTTTTCAGGTTGCATTTGCCAGTTGTATCTGTTTCTTCATTTAGATTTAAAGCTCTCTGAGGACAGAACTCATGTTTTACCCATTTCTTTTGGTTCCAAAGAGTTTTATTCAGTATTTGATAGCTGGAATCTGATACTTCAGTCAGATTTGGTAGTTACTATCTTTCTACTGTTTTAGGTGATGTACAATTATATAAACTTGAAGGGGACGTATGTAACTGTTTGCAGTACATAATGATGGCATTTATCATGGGGAGTTGGTAGATGTACAGCTTAATTCTTTTTATGTCCTCTGCAGCCCACAACCACCCTCCAGCTCGAGCCTTTTTCAATCCCGTTACTCTTCAAACGCCCGCCCATCAATATATGACGCGCCCCTCTCATCATCCCTCACTTCCCTAACGATGCACTCACTGGAGGTAGACAGCTATTTCCCCACAGATCTCATTCCAGAGCTTCAGGCGCATATATCCAAGTACTTCTTCCTGCAGATTTTTACTACTTAAGTATCACTCTGAGTGATACACATATCTTCAGTCACAAATGCACTTTCCTTGTTCTGACAGCCATTTTCTCTTGCCTGCATTATAGTAATGTTCTGCTAAGTGGTCTTGTTGCCTGTAGCCTTTCCTCTTCTTCAATCTCAGTGCCTGCTACAGACTGTGTAGAGGCATTTTTCTAAAATGCAATGCTGATCAAGTCTCTCCGAGGCTTACAAATCTCTCAATGGCTTCATTTCCCTTAAAATAAAGGCAAGATTCCTTAATGCAGCAATCAAGACTCTTTATGATATAACCTCTGTGGCCCTTCATCCTGACCCACTTCTTAACCCCCATCACTGCCTGGATTTTCTTCACCATAAGTTTGTTCCAGTGTCTGGAGTGAGCAAAATTCCTGCTCACCTCCACTATCCTTGCACATGTGGTCCCATCTTCCAGGAACCTATTGCCGTCTGTTTTTCTGGCTTACACCTATGTATTCTTTAGATTCAGAATTGCATGGCAGACCCTTTCCTTGCTCTCTTCTTTCCTACTATGGGCTGAGCGTCAATTCTGTGGGTCCCCAAGGCACCCTGTACAGCCTCTGTCCTGGGGACTCCTTGATGCCCCTCATGCTCACTGCATCTACAACTGAATACTTGTCTCCCCCACTGCACCACAAGTCCCTTCAGACTGGAATCCTATCGCTTCAAATTTAGGATTTTAAATTTCAAGCTGAATTCCTAACATAGTGCCCAGGTTCCTATTTTTATAGCTAACAAACTATTTTCAAACTTGATAGTCTGCAGCAACCATTTTATTTTATTCAAAATCCCATGAATCACAGAATCTGATAAAAATTTAGCTGAGCAATTTGTTCCCCATCCACCTGGCCTTAGCTTGGGTGGCCGGTCCGGGTGGATGACTACAGGTGGAAGACCCCCTTCCAAGGTTTCAGTACACAGCCCGGCCTTCTCGTGCCAGGGCGTCCCAGATGACAGCGCTTCCCATTGGACAGCTGGCTTCTTAGAAGGCACAAAGAGGAAGCGGGAGACAAAGCATTTTATTGAAAACCAAGGCATAGTTTTTCTTCTCCTAAGTTCTTATAGTCAAAAATGTGACAAGAGCCATCGGGATTCAAGAGTGCAGTCCCTCTCTTCAGGAGGGACTGGCAGAGTGACAAGCTGACATTTCAGAAGGTCATCTTGGATGGGACACAGGGCTATGGACATTTTGCAAAAGGCAGTCATCCACGGCCATAGATGTAGTTAGTTTACACATTCAGTGAGTATACCTTCACATTGAAATTTTACAGATTTTGAAAGTGTGAAACATTCTCTCAGACTTTATTGCTGGTCATCTTTTTAGTGTCAGAAGTACCAGAGTGTTACAGTATAGAAGGTGCTTAGTGAATGTTTAAAGAAAACATTACTTTTATGCTTTTGGATTAGGGACTTATATAAGTACTAATATTAGTAAAAAGTACTAAAATAAATCATATAACATCAGAGTGTTAATTAAATAAGCTTTAAAACTTGCATTAGTATGACTATTGCAATTTTTCCATTCTAATTAACTTTAGATACTCCATTTTGGTCTAAACAGAGACAAAGCAGGTAACCAACATGATGGGAATCTTCCCTTTTTTTCTTAAATTAACATTGAAAATAAAATAATTAAACTCATTCATACATACTTTTTTTGTCTTTTTGAGACAGGGTCTCATTATGCACTTGAGGCTGGCCTTGAGCTCACTTTGTAGCCCAAACTGGTCTTGAACTTGTGACAATCCTCCTGTCTCAGCCTTCTGAGAGGTGGGATTACAGGCTTGAGCCACCACACCTGACTCACATATACTTTTTAAAAAAATGTCTGAAGCTGCTGCATTTAACGTTAGTAAAATTATCTTTAATAGTAAAAAATAATTTTCATGTTTGAAATAAGAAATTGTTATTTTTAATATTGACAAATTAAATATGATATTGTTGGAAAGAAAGTAAGAAGGCAAAAGAAAATTACAGATCTCATCTTTTTACGAAGTGGATAACAGTTAACTACACAAAGAATTGATGCTACATTGGTATTAGAAAAAACAATCTGAAATGTATGCATTTTCCCCCATTTGTCTTGTGCCTGGTAAGTGCTACTGTATGTGCTGAACAGTATATACACCTGCTTTCATAAGTTAATGAAACCACTTTCTTTTTCCCTGAAACATGTTTATGAGAGCATCATTTTTACAGGAGTCTAGAGTGTTACAAGTTGCACCCCTATACAGTACATTATTTAAGAAGAATATGAAACCCTTCAGGGGGAGGAATCTAGAAGGCTGAGGTTGATTTGCAGAGTCCCACTTGAGTACAATATCTTCAAATAGCTTTTTTTGTTTTCAAATAGAATATATTACATATTTCAAGCTGTACATGTTTATCACACATTCCCTGGGCTGGCCTCATTTACAGATGGTTTGCATATATTGTTCTGTCTTCATCATTTGTATGGGGTGGTAGTAGTTAAAAGCCAGCCCTTGTTTAACATGAAGATATTTTTGCTCCACAGAATCCAAATTATCTGAGCATAACAATGCTGGCATCCTTTTATAGCAAAATTGGCCATTCTGATTCCCTTTATGGATGGTCAAAATAGTTCCCTTTGTGCTAAAAAGTTTCACATAGCTTAACAAAGAGAAGTTTTGTGGTATTGTGGATATGCATGGTGACAAAGACCGTAAATTAACTTTTAAGTAAATGGTATTTTATTGCATTCTAAATTAAACAATGGTTTTCCTCTTGTGTGTATAGCACTCTCCACACTGAAATAATTAGCCATTTAATCTCTTAAATAGCTTCAGGTTTGACACATTTTTCATATTTCTTCTAGTGCCACACACAAACATTTTAAACCACCCAGAAATACAATAATGCATTATATTAGGAACTCTATTTTTCTATATATGTGTACACAAAAATGTAACAATATAGCAAATTATGTACCTATATATATAAGTATATATAACACATATAAACTATATATCTTATATGTGTGCTTCAGTATAACATGCTATCTTTGATTTCTTGGGTTTTGAAGTGCATGTGTGTGTGAAACATCTCTGACCCACTATAAATACAAATGTGTGTGTGTGTGTGTGTGTGTGTGTGTGTGTGTCTGAGTGTGTGTGTAATGACACCATTCATAGAAAGGTCATGATCTTGGATATAAAATTTGGTTTTAAATTCTGCATTTGATACATAACAATTATAAGAACTTTCACATAGTCTTTAATTCTTGTGAATTTTAGTATTCTCATTGTAAAATAGCAATTTTTTACTTTTAATGAGATTTTAATGGTACATTTTAGATATACATAATGGTCACATTCATCATAGAGAACCTGGAGAACCTGTACCTGTACATGATATAACTTGATTTTTTCCCCATGCCCCTACCCTACCTTTAATCTCTCCTCCTCTCCCCATTCACAAGAGATGTTGTGAAATAGGAAGAAAATGTTGAAAAGAGAAAGGGGAATGGGAAAGGAAAGAAGGAAAATTTTTAAAACATGAGTGAAAATGGGAAAAATGTGAAAAATTTTTTGTAAAATAATAATTTAAAAATTAATTCAAAGGAACATGGTAAAATATGTTTACTTAAAGTGCTTAATAACTGAATTAACTGTAGTCTTTCCAGAACCATTTAGTTTTCAGATTTTCAGGTGCACTAAGAAAATGAGTTTATGAAGTGTGCTGTTCATTCTAATCAAAACCAAAAAATATTTTTCTTCGAAGACCTGCTATGCTGCCATAAAAATGCTGCTGTGTTGAGATTTTCCCACTCTAACTAATGTAGCTGGCCTCCCTAGATCCCGCAGTGGCTCTCCCTTTAGTTAATTTTGACCAGAGCGTGAACTTTTTTTGCTCGCTTTTAATTTCCCACCCATTCTGCTGAGCTTAAAATCCAACCATGCATCCCTAGACACCCTGTGCAGGGTGCGCACAGTGGCTACAGGGGTAGGATGCGAGGGGGCTCGTTGTGCTGTTAGCTCCTTTGGCTTCCTACCTCTTCTAGTGGGTAGAGAAGGGGAGCAAAAAGCAAACAAAAACTAGATGAAGAACCTGTCTTTCCCTTGGTTAGCCCTAACAGTCACCCTAGCTTGTCTTATTCCTTGAGTATTTTTAAAGTAGTGGGGACGGTTATTAGCATAAATTATTTCACTGATAAAGGACTCCTTCCTGGGCTGCATCTCTAGATGTTTATACTTCTTAAGTGATTTAAGTCCTCCTCCCGTGGTGTTATGGTTGATACATTGTGTCAACTTTGGGAATCTAGAGGTTTAGCTGAGTGACTCAGGAGGAAGCTAAGGTGCTTATTTTGTACACATCCTGAGCCTGTGGAAGAGGAGGGAATGGAGATTGTGTGGGAGGTTCACGACCCCTGGGTTGGGGGAGGCTGTTTACGATGTAGGGGAGAAAAGGAGGCTGCTTGCAGCCATTCTTCCCTTTAGCTGGTTGTTTTTGCTGTGTGCTGCTGCCTTGAACAGTTTGCCCTCTGCCATGTGCCACTCTGCCTCTGAACCAGCCAAGTATGGACTGAAACCTCCACAAACTGTAAGCTAAATAAACCTTTCCTTTCTTCATTTTGAGCGTTGGGTATGTTGTCTCAGCAGTGAGGAAAAAGTAACCAAGACAGGTGGAATACCTGGTCATGCCACATTTTTCTTAGCCTTTAGACTGTGGTAGTCATTGGATGCCACCAGATCCTAATCTCACCTGTCTTCCAACGCTGCTGCTCCATCCTCCTCCTTGGCAGACTTGTGTGAACCTGACTTCTTTAATTACCAGGAGTGCAGAATTTGCTGAGGCATTGTCACGGTCTTTCCACCTCCCACCCCGCTTGAGACATCTCTAAGCAGGGTTAAAGATAAGCCACACCGGACTGTTTGAGAAAGTGAAGGACCACGCAGCGTGCCACTGCCAGAGCCGTGCACGTCTTCCCGTACTGTAGGCACGAGTCTGATTCAGCAGTTCTGCTCTTGGCCTTCTTCTCACTTGGGGGGGAATTTCCTTCTATCACTTAGTTTTCTAGTCAAGTTTGAATGGTCTCTTCTGCCTCAGTTGTTAAATAATCGCTATGGATGATGGTGTTAGTGATGTTTTCTCCAAGTTCAAGATCATTGAACCAGTTACTGGCAGCTGTAGAATTAGTTGTGGGCACTATTTAAATTTACTGGCAACTGCAAAATTAGTTATGGTCTGCTACTTAAATTTGTCTTCATCTTTGCTTTTTCACTAACAGCAAAGGACATTAGGAAAAACACCTTTAAGAAAACTGTTACACAGGTGCTAGAATACCAATAAAAGCAATGGAGTTTAAAACAGCTAATAACTATCAGTTAAACATAATGAGCAAAATTGGTCAAGAGAAAAAACAACCATTAAGCCTTAACTGTTCCTTGCGTGCATATATCCGACAATGGGAACGCCTAATTTAAAGAAAACAGTATGACATATCAACCGTTCCTAAATTCCTGCTGTTTTGTGTAATGAAGCTCTGTATCAGTGCTTTTTTTTTTTATTAGTTGTTACTGTCTTTAATTGTTTGACTAATCTTGCATTCTTACCTCTGGTAAATGGACAACTTCATAGAAGATAACAATGTGTAATATAACAATCATTGTTGATTCCTGTCATCTTGTTTTGAAATCCTGTATTGTTTTTATTGTTTTGTATTGTTTTGTTTTTGTCTTCATTGTTGTTATTGTGGGGTTTTTTCCTTAAAAAAATAAATGAGTAAACCAGAGAAAAACTGCTCATAGCTTCTATTAAAGTTTTCTTTGGGACAGTAAAAGAAGGGAAAGGAACAACTACATATGTAGTACACTGTTTCAGGACTGACACTCATTGTCTGGCAATAATCCATTGATGCTCTGGGAAATTCTTTAGGACAGATACATAGGCATGTGTTTCCAAAGTCAATGTTGCTTCCTATTTTCTAGTTGAACATAATATAAAAAATGAAACCTAAGAAGACTGCAATAGTTGAACATATTTTGATTAATCTTGAATAACATGTAGTCTAGGACAGGCCCTGGTTGTGAGGTACGTACAACTCAAAATAAATCCAAATGAGTCATAACCTAATTTGTAGGAATTTTTTCCCTGAACAAATTAGCTTAGCAGAAGCAAAGCATCGGTATGCTTGTAAATTGTTTGGCTAATTCATTGTTTTGTTTTTGTGTTTTATGTAATGAGCTGATTTAAACCTATATATTCTTCTTGCAGACGGCAGCCTGTGAGTCCGCCTCCGCCACCTCGACCAATCTCCCCACCACATACCTATGGCTACATTTCAGGACCGCTCGTCTCAGATATGGACACAGATGCACCAGAAGAGGAAGAAGATGAAGCTGACATGGAAGTTGCTAAAATGCAAACTAGAAGGCTTTTGTTACGTGGGCTTGAGCAGACCCCTGCCTCGAGTGTTGGGGACCTCGAGAGCTCTGTCACTGGGTCCATGATCAATGGCTGGGGCTCGGCCTCAGAGGAGGACAACATTTCCAGTGGCCGTTCCAGTGTTAGTTCTTCTGATGGCTCCTTCTTCACTGATGCTGATTTTGCCCAGGCAGTGGCAGCAGCCGCAGAGTATGCTGGTCTGAAAGTGGCAAGACGTCAGATGCAGGACGCTGCTGGTGAGTCATGCTGTCAACACCAGGCTGGAAAAGAACACTCAGGTGTTAGCTGTTAAGTGCTGGTTATCTCACTGTGAACTGTGTCCTATAGGAAATGAGGCCATTACTACGTAAGGAAAATGAAGTCTGAAAATAGCACTTTGTTGGGTTAGTTACTTTTTCTTTTTAAGACTTTTAAAGTCATTTATTTTACTTTCATTTAATAAATCTTATGTAATGATAAGTGATAAGGATCTATCTGGAATGTCCTCATTTTAAAGACAGTCATAGTAGGTATACAAGTATATGTGTGTCCACAGTGTGTCCATGTATGTGTATTTATGCTTTCCAAAAATGGTATAATTTCAAAGTCCAAATACAACCAAATGTTGTCTGCATTATTATGTGTGTATTTTCACTAATTTTAATCTAGAAAGTCACCATGAAAAAACTTACTGTTGATTCTCTTGTTCTATTTAATTAGAAATTGTATAAGAGAAATTGATAAATATCTGGGGTAGATTCTCAGCCATTGGAAAATGGGCCATTTTTCCCTGAACCCCATTTCCTTCAGGTTTTCTCAAGCTAGAATATAGATTTCACTGGAAGATATAGATGTGTTCATAACACACATACATTTTGAGCATAAATGCTTTACATTTTTAATCTAATAATTGAGACAGTGAATTGATCCTGAGGCATATTTTTATCTTTTTCACTACTTCATTGCTATTAGCCTATCTTTTGTTTTATGAAAAAAGAAAGCAAAATAATGAGAATAACAGTAGTTAATGTATTGTATATCATTATCTGTAGTTAGGTAAAGTTCAAGATGTGAACCAAAATGATTCTTACCAAAAAGACAAAGAAAGTTTTTTTGCAATGATCTAAATTAAACTAATGCATAAATAAAAAAATAGGCTATGTATTCAAATATTTTGAAAAAACAAAACATAATTTGTGGAAGTATTTTAAGTACTCTCTACATATATTTTTATTGAACATATGTCCAATCTTACATTTTTACCCCCACAGAAAATAAATAGTATGAAAAAGAAACTGATTTAAATTTAAAACATATTTATCTCATGACTTTCATTTGTGTAGAATGATTATATATAGAAATATAAAAACATCCATCTCATAGTGTGTACAAATGCGTTTCTGCTAGCCAAGAAGATACAGGTAGAATAATAAAAAAAATGTGATCAAGAAGAAATAAGAAGAAAAGAAAATACCACCCCAATGAATCAAAATGGGTATTTTTTTAGTTTGTTTTTCATAGTTTATTACATTGGTAATTTTCTAAATTTTTAAGATATTACATTATTATTTTTATCAACATGAAATATATTCAGAGAATTTTATTCACATCATAAAGTCATCTCTATAAATTGTTTATCAAGACTCGTATTATTATAGAAAGTATGGTTATTTTAGTCAGGTCTATATTTTATGAAATTTCGGACAAGTATCTTTTTTCTCCAATAGCTACTGAATGTAGTAAATATGGAAACCTAATTATCTTTCTTAGTAAACATATATAATCTTTTTATGTAACTTGTTTCCTCTTACTTTTTAACCCCCAGTCAAAAAAACATGCATGAAATTAAGCATCACAAATCACTACTTTCAAATTGTATTAAGGGTGTGTTTCAGCTCATTAAATCAATGAATATAGAAATAATACTGAATATTCATCTGTAAAGAACCTTATGCCTCGAGGTTGAGAAGCAGTGGATGGCCACACACAACAGAATGAATAATACGTTCCATCTCAGCCTTAATTCTCTGTTTTCATGGATATGTAACTTTAATTGTAATAGGCTCCATCGTCACTAAAGAGAATTTGGTTTAATATTTTATTGTATTATAATTTAGTGACACTTCTGGTTTTCGTTTGGCTCATAATTATAATGAACTAAGCATGCATTGGTCTCTGCCTATTATAATGTTCTTCTCAGGAAATGATGGTGTTCGTCATGTGACTGGAAGTTAATATAAATTAATAATCCAATCACAGTGCTTCTCACTTGGCTGCATTAACATCTATTATCTAACGTGCTTCGGTTAGCATTTTTTATGTGTTGATTTCACTATGTTTTATATAGCTGCTCCTGTGTATAATCAACAAAAATGCTGTCTAGGTCCATCTGATATTTCTTCTGGTGCAATAGAAAGTTCTGGATTTGTGACTGGAATTTCTAGACACCAAAACAATGAAGGTCAATACAGGGTCCATAATTCCATTGTCATTATAGAATAAGTATGTGGTGCCTGTTGTAATACATCATCTATTAAAAGAGCCAGAGAATTTGAAAGCACTGAAATACACCACATCTGATTAGTAAATTTAATTCCCAGGGTACCTCAGAATATTGTCTCTCCAAAAATAAATAGCCAAATACTGCCTTTTGCCACCACTAGAATGCGAAAGTCTTGTCAGGATCTCTTTAAGAATATAGAATAGAGGAAAGAGAAACTGGGAGGGGGGGAAAGGAGAAAAGCAGGAAGGAAAAAGGAAAACAACAAAACAGCAACAAAACAATACATATATACATACACTTACACATCTATGTATATATTTACAATAGTTATTTTACTAATTCCATTAGTTCATTGAAAAGAAAGGTTTGTGCTTATACTGTTTGGTCAGTTTTTCACGCTTACATCTTGTAATCGGAGCACCTAGTTTGAAGATAACGATACTCGATGTGTTGACCATTGTTACTGTTGTACTATCTTGTTTTGAAATTTTATATTGACAGGTATCTTAAGATAGAAAATGGATAGAAGTAATTTTTAACTGGCCTAAATATGTGAACAAGGTCAACTTCAAACTATCCAAAAAGGCAATATCTGAAAATGTTACTAAAGTATTAGGATTCTGCCATCAAAAAGTACCATGGATGTCTAATTAAAACAGGGGTTTAATAATTAGGGTTCATTCCTAAAACATGAATTTCTTAAGGAGTTTGACTTTTCCTCTTTTGAAAGCAACAAACACAGAATATGTTATGCAAATATTTAATTAGTGTTTTTGTTTAAGAATAACATTTTTTGAGACTTCTCACAGAAATAATAGAAATATTTTCCTTAGCAAGTAGTTATCATAAACTTCAGTAGAATAAAAGTAGCGTGATTTAAGGAAATGGCCTGGAAAAGATTTTAGGCTATCTTCTCCAGCAGCTAGTACAGGAAGAGTGAAAAAAGTCTTTCATTGGCTAGATTTTAGCTAAGTGCTTCTTGAAACTAGGAATGCTTCTGGCTTTCACGTGTTGCTTTCGCTGCCCCTGTGATGGTGAAAGCTCGCTGATGAGTCGGCCTCTGTTTGGTTTCCCAGGCCGCCGCCATTTTCATGCGTCTCAGTGCCCAAGGCCCACAAGTCCTGTGTCTACAGACAGCAACGTGAGCGCTGCTGTGATACAGAAAGCCAGGCCAGCCAAGAAACAAAAACACCAGCCGGGACATCTGCGCAGAGAGGCCTACCCGGATGGTAAGTCCATTGAAATGGGTGAAAACATCTACGAATCTCGCTTATTTTCCTTGCCTGTCTAGGAGGAGTGAATGTGTTCACTGACATTAGAGATTACTTTGAAAACTGACTATCAAAAAGCTTCATGTTGTCTACTAGAGTGATCTGTATCTCCTCAAGCATCTCCAGTCGTTTCTGTCTTCGAGCGAGCTGGCTCTTTAAGAAAGTAAAGGAATGTGTAGCTTTCAGATTTTTGGAAGTTTATTTTATAGTTTCAAACAAATGGACAAGAACACAGCTGAAGTAATGACCCGGGATTAACCTCTGTCGGAGTCGCTGATAAATCCTGCAGAGCATCTCGCTTTTGCTTTTCATTTTTTTTTTTTTACAAGATTGTATTTAAACAAAAGAGAATAAACTTGTTTGAATACTAATGTAGACCTTGGTGGCATCGCAGACACCCTGTGTATCAAAAGGCAAAGCAGCCCATCTTCCTCCTTGCCTTCACAGGCAGTGTCCCCTTTTGGAACAGGACACTTGGGGATTCTCCTGGAGGCAGAGGGTGTGCAAACATTGTGAGGCTGTCTGGAGAAAGCCTTCAATGACAAAGCCTCAGGTGGCCTAGAATTTATTAAACCGCCACCTTCTCATTTGGTAAAACAACCTCATGGGCTTTGTGGAAATTCATATAAGATAAATTCTCTCAGACTCAACCATCTTGTCAAGTTTTCTAAATTTGCAAAGGGATGGAGGGAGAGTGTCACAAGCGCTGTTTCCCACCCCCGGGTCCTGTGCAGACACTATCTGATTAAGACTTTCATTACCCATCAGCAATTGTTCAAAAAAGGGCATTGTTTACCATTATCGTATGAAAGCCTAATATTATAGATCCTTATCCAAGGTTACAAGGAGGGTTTTCTGGGGGTGCTTCTCCCTGTGATTCCTGCCACTTGACAGAAAAATGTAATACAAAGCTCACAGCATGATGAGCACATGTAATTTTGAAATGAGTGGCTGTCCCTGCCATGATGTGCACTTTATTCTGAGTATGTTCTCTCAGTAGCATCCATCTGATACTAGACTGTATTAAATACTGGCATGACGCAGCGCACCTGGGCCTCCTGGCTTTTGCCCAGGACTCCTGTCAGCGAAACTGAACTGTCAGAACATTGTCTTGATTGTGAAGGGTTATGACAATGGCTTTGTATGTGTTTGCCTCTGCGAAGGGACAAACCCTCAGTGTAAATCCCCAAGCCCTACTGACCCTTTTACATTTATGGGACCCCGTCATGGCATTTTACAAGTTTTATAGCTGTTTTATCAATTTTTATTATCTAGAATAGTGCTTCTCACTGAAAAACTGGCTACACATCAAGCCTGGATGTAAACACATTTAAATTGAGTACATAAGGGAAAATTTGGCCTCATGTTTGGGTATCTCTTTCCACTTCATATTTATACATGTTTGGAGGGGAGTCTGGGATTGAGCAGTGCCTTGTAGAAATACTTTTAGTAATGTAAACCTGCCAAGTTAGAGAATACAGCATCACAGTAATGAATAACGCCACGCTTGACCATTGTTATCCACATTCATTTTTCAGCATTCTGAAGTACCTATTTTAGTATGTTTTATAATTATATGTAAACTCACTAATTCATGAATAGTAACTGGTAAGTGATGAAGCACCTAAATTAGGTTCTCTGTTAAATTTCCACGATATAAAAGATCTATATTGAAGGATATATAAAGCCAAAAATTAATCTTAAATATTTCTTAGATTTCTACCTGCTCATTTCACAAAGTGATTATGCAAAATTGTAGTCTTACTGTAATTAGAAGCTAACAAAAATAAAGAAATAAAGTAACAAAAATAAATAAAATGGAGAAATGACTAAAGCTATTTTTAAATTATAGCTTTCTTTGAACATTTTGATAATTATTCACGCACCTTTAAATTATACTAATATTTCTTGAATTTAACTCTGAATACTTACTGTTCCATAAAAAAGAATTACAAAGTAATGTTATTTTACACATATTCCATAATACACAGTGATTCATGTCACAAAAATATAGATATATCTTAAATACACCAAATAAAAGAAATGCATTTTTTTTTCATCTGTCTTTTTGGGAAACTTCGGTTGCTGATGTTGACATGGAAACAAAAATCATTTTCTAAGAAACTATTTTCTCAGATTCCCACAGACTATTTTCTAAAAGTTTATAAAAAGTAGAAAGGAGAAATATTTTATAAAATAAAAGAATAAAGGAGGAGAATTTAAAGAACTATCAACTGATAAAATGTAAATTAAAGCAAGAAGGGTTTTGTGGGTTTTTCTTTTTTTTGGAGCAGTGTATTGAATATGATGGATGAGTTAATTATGGGCTGTAGACTTATCGTCTGAACTATGTCCAGAATATGACATCTCAGTCCTGAGTTTATACTGTGTTTGCTTCAAAACTTTGTTCCAGTTGTGAAATCCCTTGCTATAATTTTATAAACTTCGAAAAGGTGACTGAGTAGCTATATCTGAACTGATAAAGAGTGATTTGTGATGACCTTTGTCAGATAACCCCTGTATCAGTTGCTAGTGTGTTATCTAAAAAGTACCACAGACCAGGAACCTTAGACAACACGAATTTATTTCCTCACAGATCTGGATGCTAGAAGTCCAAGATCAGGGTGGCGGTGAGGCTCATTGCTTCTGAGGCCTCTTTCTTTTGGCTCGCAGGTGTCCTTCTTCTTCCTGTGTCTCTACATGGTCCTCTCTCAGTGTAAATGTGCCCTAATCTCCACTTTTTTTTTTTTGATACTGGGATTTGAACTCAGGACCTTGCACTTACCAAGCAGGTGCTTGTGCCACTGAGCTGTATCCTCAGCCTCCTGATCTCCAGTTCTGATAAAGCACTAGTCATACTGGATTCAAACTCATCCCACTGAACCCATTTTCAATGTAACTGTCTCTTTAAAAACTGCAAGCGAGTTACATCTGAGGTACTGGGGATTCAGATTTGTGTATATGAATTTTGGGGACACACAGTGTGGCTGATGACAGCCCACAGCGCTTGTCAAATGCATAGCACTGTGGCATGGCTTGCTGTGCCCCCTGCTTCATAAACACGCAGGGCACGCTTGATGCCGAGCACAACGCCACATGCTGGAGTCACACTGACAGGCTGTAGCTAATTATTTATTTATTTCATATTTGCCACTTTTAAGTTTAACCCAGATGGAGGATAGGATTAAAATACATGAATATTTATTAGGCAAAGTATTATCGCGTTAAAGAGAAGCACAAGTGCATTTCTAGGACTTTCTGATGGATTCTTCCCACTCCCTCTTTGAAGCCTTTGCAATACATTTACATACTTGATTTAAATACAGAATCCATGTTATTTCTCCAATTCTACTTTTCATAAATTATAGATTCACTACCCTCTTTGGAATAGTTTTATTTTGACTTGATTTATCATTAATTACAAGGTCTTGGGACCTTAAGCAGTTAAATAAATAGTGCTGAATCTCGATTGTGTGTTAACGATGTACTGGCAGAATTTTCTCCATGTCCAGGTTCTTATGTTTTACCCTACCTTCAATGTAATTTGCTATTTGAAGAGTCATATAAGGAGTGATTGTTGACACAGTTGCATGAAGAAAGACATGGATAGATACATGTATGTGTAGAGTGGGTCCTTCATCCCTGCTCTTAAACCCAACTCGAACTACTTACGGCACGAATTGGGTTATAGGAGTATTATTTATCCCTACAAGGTCATCACTACATGAAGTAAGGCACTGTTTGTACTCTAACTCTGGGTTTGACTTCATAGTCACTTCATACAACATAATAAAGAATTTACTTGGTGGTCTGTTTGCATGAGAAATTGAACGTGGAAGTTAGAATTTCTTGAGGCCACCACTGAGTTATTTTTTTCTTTCAACCTATGATCTAAAGAGCATCACATGAAATATGTGGCGTATATTTCCAGAACATTGCATAATAGTGTGAGAGTGGCGGTCATCATCTTGGATGTCTGATAAGTTCATGTGTCCTGGAATCTGATGACAGTAGCAGTCATCTGCTTTCCTGATCACATGTGATTACAGTCTGGTTTATGTTTTTAGCAAGCAGATAGATAATGCAGAAGTGAGTCTATAGTCACTGCCTCTCACTACCTCTATATATTCTCAGTCAGGCTTTTCTCCTATTAGTATGAGTTGCAGATTCAATCTGAATGTAACACCACTCTGCCTTGGCTATAGGGCGCATTTTACAGGGTGTTTTCAACCTTCAGGTTAACTTTCAACAGCTAACAGGCAAAGGAAGATTTCCATGGGAGTACTTGTTTCTAAGTACTGTTTTTGAAACATCCTCTGAAATAGTGAACAAAAGAACAAATTCATGCACTAATGACCCTAGCGATCTAAGCTGCAAGACAAAATACTTAAGGTTTTAGAATCAGAAGGAAATCAATGCTGTTGGCTATTCCTTGGCTATTGTATTAGCCAATGTGTTCAAGCTACCTACAGTATGTGACCCTAGAATGTGGCTAGCCACAAAACCCAGCAACAAATAAATGCAAGTAAAGCTTCAGTCACTTTTGATAATGGAATCCTAAGTAAGCCAGCTGGTGGTAGGTGGACGTTCAGACTTCCTTCTTTCTTTTTTTTTTTTTTTTGCGGTACTGGGGATCGAACTCAGGACCCTGCGCTTGCTAGGCAAGCACTTATTCCACTGAGCTATATCCCCAGACTTCCTTCTTTCAAAGTCCAACACTTTAATGCCTTAGCTTTAAAATACAATATCAAAAGATAATTCTTTAAACTGTCTTCTTTGAAGACAAAAAGTCCATTCATGAACAAAATTAAAATGAGAAATCCTGGATTAAAACACAACTTTCTGGATCTTCAATTTACCACTATAGAGGCAAAACTATCATAAAGACTTTGTCATGTGGGTATGTGTAAATGACAGTGGACCATTACTGATAATTCAAACTATCTGGAAAAGCCTAAATATTATTGTGTAGATATTATCTAAATAATAACTATATAAGACAAAGAATTACACAGAAATTTTTGAAAGAATGGTTGATATTTATACAGAAATGGACATAGTTATGTGACTATGTGAAAGACAGTACAACTGATTCATGTTAATAAAATTGTGAGGCTGGGGGGAGTGGTTAGTGTGCCAGCGGTACTCCTGCCTCTGGATTTGTTTTCACCTGCAAAGATGGTGGTAGTGTGAAATGTGAGTGAGGAAGTGAGATCGACATCTAAACCTAAAGGACAAAGGGATGAAGAACCTACTGCCCTCTTGAGCCTGTGGTTGATCAGCCACCTAATAAAGATCAACCTCAACAAGAGGAACCACCTGCTGAAATCCAAGATGATGCACCTGGTCAGGAGAGAAAACATGAGCAGTCTTCAGCTGAAGGGCCTGAACTGGAGGCAGTTATTGAAGAAGTGGAATGACCCAAGCCTGAGAGCGAGCAGGGAGATGGTCCATAGTTCAAAGGGAATCATCTGCTGAGATTGGACCATAGTAAGTTGCCCAGATCAGGAGAAGGGCCACCACAGGCTTAAAAGAAGATGAAAAAGATCACACAGGCCCTTCTTACCTATGGATGGTTAGACCTGTGCTATACATAATCCTGGTTGGGATCATTTCACATAGTCTTTCACTTTAAAGGTCACTTCCTTGATTTGTGTTACTTAGCAATCCTACTTTATGTGTGCGAATAATGTTTGAATGATCTATAGGAAAGTATTCAAACTCATTACCCTGAATAATCAGTATTGGAGATTTATAAATGGAAATGGATAGGTACAAGATGTTGTAGTTTCAAGTTTAAATCCTGACGTACTTTTAACTCTTTTACCCTGTCAATGTATATTTTACTTAAAATCTCAACTAATCTAATATTAAGTACTTAATCACTATATTATGAATGCATCTTATTTAATTTGTGTAGCATTGTCATTTCTAAAGACAACTGAAAACATAGCAGTGTTGCTGATGCCTGAATCTGTTTCTCCGGTTTTGATCTCTCTTGAAGCACAGATTTTATATGCAAATGCCTGTTTTATATCTCAAACAGCACTACCAAGGTTACTCCTAATTTTGAAATATGAGCTTTTTCTTTTATTGCTAACATTCCTTCCTTATTCCTGCATTATATACCTTCAGTGAGGTCTTTCCCATCTACCTAGCCAACTACTGAAAAAATCATCTTAGATTCTCTCATGTTCCCATGTACTATATTTGATTATATTAAATAATATTGATTTTTCACCCTTAATCTCTAACCTGTTTCTTTTTTTTTTTTTTTGCGGTACTGGGGATCGAACTCAGGACCCTGCGCTTGCTAGGCAAGCGCTTATTCCACTGAGCTATATCCCCAGCCCCTCACCCTTAATCTCAAGCTCATCTTCTAAGCTCTGTTTGAACAGGCACCAACACTTTTCCCTGTCCCACCATTACTTATGTAAGCTTTAGAGTAATCTCTTGGTCTCTTAGAGTAAAACCTTTCCTTTAACCCCTCCTGTATACTACAACTAGAGCAATCTAACCTTAGAAACCTGCTCATTTTCTTCTACTAATTTACCAAACATTGTTAAGCTATGTCTGTCTTTCCTCTCCAGAGAATATAGAGAAATCATTTTAAAAGACATTACTGCTTATAGCTGGGCCTGGTGGCACATGCCTGCAATCCCAGCATGCAGGAGGCTGAGGCAGGAGGATCATTGCGAGTTCGAGACCAGCCTGGGATAGAAATTGAGCTCAAGGCCAGCCTGAACTACATAGCTAGACTCTGTCTCAAGAAGACAAAAAAAAAAAAAAGAAAAAAAAGAGAGAAAGGGAATTCCTTAAAGGAATAACTTTCTAGATAAGGGATTTTACACCAACTTGCACCCCTAAACATGTAAGAAATTGATATGTGATATGATTTATTTATTAACTTAAATAAATCATAGCTATTTAGATGTAGTTATACATAAGATAAGAAATGAACTTGTATTTATTCCGGTGAGAATCTGGTTTAAGGCTCCGGATGCATATAAGTGGAGAGAGCCCATCAGTAAATGGTAAACCTGTGGCGGAATGAAATTATAGCAAGAAGCCTAAACCAGAAAATTAGACTCTAAAGGCATTAGTCTCTGGTTCTGATCATGTCTGGCTGTGGAACTGGAAAATAGCTTAAAATTTGTCTCTCTTCCTTGTCTGCATAGTAAGAAATAATTGAGGCTAGATTAAAGATGGTGGATAAGTCCCAGTTTCAGTGCCCACATCAAGCAATTTGAAGTCATGGTCCAAAGGTGTAAGTCTGTTGTGCACTGGCTGATCAGCATTATGCCACGTTCAGCTTGGAAGCCCTGCCCTGGCTGGGCTAGGAGAAGCGCGGTACTTTACAGCCAGGGCGGGCTGTCCCCAAGTAGAGGACCTTCCACACCCCCACTTTATCATTCAGTAATCCTGTACTCGATGATGAGGGGGCGTTAAACTGGTTGGGCTTTCTTTTTGGTTGCCTTGAATTGTCGTATTAATTTAAGATAGTGTCTCACAATCAAATGTGACCACAGTGATAATCCTAAAGTTTTATGATTTTAAAGTTGGCAGACTTTCACAGTACTTTACGTGCTTCTTTTTAGATCTTCCACCTCCTCCTGTGCCGCCACCTGCTATTAAATCACCCACTGTCCCATCCAAAGCACAGCTGGAGGTGCGGCCTGTAGTGGTGCCCAAACTCCCTTCAATAGAAACCAGGACAGACAGATCGTCGGATAGAAAAGGAGGCGGTTACAAGGGCAGAGAAGTACTGGATGGAAGACAGGTCGCCGACACGCGGGCAAATCCAGGCGATCCCCGAGAAGCACAGGAACAAAATGACGGGAAAGGACGCGGAAACAAGGCAGGAAGGCGAGACCTTCTACCCGCAAAGACGCATCTCATCCAAGGTACTGGTTTATTCAAGCACAGCGTAATATGGTTTGAAAAGCACAGTTAGATGTACAGGGCCAATGAAAGGGGGTAAAATGAAGAAATTTGTTCTCTAACAACAGCGGCAGGCAGATCCCCAAGTAATTCTAATACAGTTCTTCCCAACGCAATGCTTCCCTCCTGAGGCACCATTTGAATTGGATTTTAAAACGAAACAGGAGTTCAAACAGGCTGCAAGAAGATGTCAGGAAAGGAAATGGGCTGAGAGAAAAATACGTGAGTGTGAAAATGTGTATTTGGTTAAAACGGCTTCTGCTTTGAAAGGAGAATAGGATGTCTAAGGTTAAAACTAGAAAAGTTATTAAGCTGGAAACGCCACTGGTACTGTTCTAAAGAGTTTGAGATTTATGATGTGGGCAGTAGTAAGCCAGAAAAGAATTTTGAATGAAAAATGAAATAATTAGATATTTAGAAAAATAGCCCCAGGGAATGAAGAGACTGGAATGAGGCAGAGCACCCCAGTAGTAATCCAGGTACAAAATACAAAAGCTCTGAAATAAAGCAGGACAAATGGAGAGGAGAAAATAGCCTACATCGGCATTTCAGAGACAGCCCCAGCAGGACTTGATGACTAACAAAATGTTATAATGTAAATTGACATTTTAAAAACAGATCAGATATTAAATTATATGTCCATGTGTGACTAATGGAATACAGTTGTACTAACCAGTGAAGGAAAAAACCCCACAAAAATACCTATGTTTCATGCAGAGAAATAATTTGATTTGAACTGATTAAAATGCTGACGAGAAAACAGGACTAAAGAAAATCATTAAAAATTTGGAGAACTAGACTTAATGATGATGAGAAAAGTTTTAATTAGACAGTAGATTTTAGAGCCAGCAACACAGAGGAAATAATTGCGTGAATTATGAGAGCCGAATGGCAGCAGTGATGAGCTGGTAAGCATTTGGCAGCCCATTCTCTGGGGTGGGAAAACAAAACTAAAGTCTAGTTTGTACCCATTTGCTTACTCTTGTTTAAATACAGAAAGCTAAACTTGAGCTATGAGTGGGAAGTTCGCAAATGTGCAGGGAGGAAGAGACGAACACAGTGGCACCTTGGTTCATGAACTTAATTCTTTCTGTATTCTCGTTGTCAACCAAATTGGGCATGAACTGAATCATATTCCCCCAAGTCAACATTTATTGATTCAGTGCTCATCCAACTGAGTTTGTGACCTGAATTGTAGAAAGAAATAAATTTGTGAGCAGAGGTACCACCATACAAACAGGCTCTTGTGAGACATCACAAGATGTCACTACTATTCAGGGACCATCATAGTTAGAAGGTGGGCAGAACATCCACATTCGACAAAGGGAACTGAGAATACCTGCCTGCAGATTCTCAAGCTACTCACCATAATATCCTAGGGCTGGGCTGTAGCTCAGTGGTTGGCTTGCCCAGATATGCCTGCTCCCTGGGATTCCATCCCCTGCACACTAAAATACAAGTTTTTAGAAAACATGGAGGAAGAAATTCTCTCATAAGGGGTACAAAATGCCTAAGAGGTGAAATTCCAGTGCTAACACACTGGAAAAATATTTTGGACTGTGTCATCCAGGGCAATATCAGCAAAAAATTTAGGGGCAGCAATCAGAATAGGAGCCAGACTGTAAAAGAGTGAACTGAATAGAAATCTTGAAGGGGAGGTGCTTAGCAAAAACTTCTCAGGAAGTTGAGATGATAAGGAGAGGCTGGGAGAGGATTTGGCAGGAAGAGCAAGTCAGTGGAAATGGTGAAATTTGATGCAGATGAAGGGGGAGAAACAATATAAGCGGCAGAGATACAAGAAAAGGAAGATGATGGCTAGAATTGGCAAAAAGTGATAGGGGAGCGAACCTTGGCAAGCTTCGGGATGCTTTGCTACGGTCTTATAAATGACATCTGGGTAAGATTGTGTTTACTGTGGTCACCTGCTTAGTTCCTTCAGTGAGCCCCTTCAGTACAGTGGGCACCTGCACTTTGTCCTGGGACCCAAGCCTGAACTCTCAGTGTAGCAAGTGAAAAACAGAGTTACTCATTTCTCACAGCTGCCTCTACTGGGTCCCCACAGTGTCCTCAGTGATGTCACCACAACTCAGAATTCGAAAAATGTACCATCTATTTATTTGTTGTGTGGTTTTATGGTCCTGGGATTAGACTCAGGGCCTTTGCACTTGGCCTTTTTCAAAAATTTAATGTAATTTTTAAATATTTTGATACGAGGTCTGTGTTATTCAGGCAGGCCGAGAACTTGAGATCTTCCTGTCTATGCCTCCCAGAGTGCTGAGATTATAAACCCATGCCACTTTACCTGGTTTTACTAGCTTGTCTTTATCAGTTACACCAAAGGTGGCCTAGCTCTGAACTTCTGCCTCATGGTGACTGTGCTTCAAGGAGTGATTCATAAGGAGGATGTCTTGATGTGCAGTAATGAGCTTTATGCCTGGCCAGTAAGTATGGGCAAATTTCTGGCTCATAAACCAGCTTCCTCCAGAGTAAGTGAGATTCTTCAGGAGAAAATATTAGAAACTTAAAACCTTGGTGGGGTAGAATCAGAACAGAGAAAAAATATTTAAGTCAATTTTCAGAAGTGTAATTTACCTTTAGGTTAGGTTATTTTTAACAGGGAATTAAAACTGGAACCGGTGCTCCAGAAACAAGGAAAGCACTAAGATATGTTGACCAGTTATATTTTATGTGTCTCATTTTTCCGATTTTTACTTGAACCATAACCTTGTGTGTGATATAATTTTCACCTTCATAGTTCAATTTACATTATTTGTAATGAAGAAAGCAACCTGATTTACATGTGTAATGAATAGTTACTTTTAATTAAGGAAAGTGGTTTTTTAGATTTGAACATCTGATCTCTTTGCTGACATTTACCTCAGTTCAATTTATTTCTACATCTATCAAACTCTTACTGTGCTGTTATTTGAAGTATGCCTTAAGTCCTGAAATTTGTGTGGGCAGGGATCTTGACTTCAGGGAGCTGAATGAGAACATGTATGGTTTTTAAACTTAACTTTTAAAGCTTCCCACAGCCTCCCTAGCATCATTATCACTGACTGTTGAGTCTTCAGTACAGTCAAGCACAGCCTGCAGACTGAGCCAAACAGATGTGTTTTTTCTTCATTTTAACTTCATAATGCTGTGATATCTCAGAGTGCAGACATGGCACAATTAGCACAAATTGTGAAAGATGCAATATTAGGAAAACCTCTTGATCTTTGCCTGTGGAAATGAGACATAAACTGAGTGTTTAAAGATGGGTGGAATTCAGCATGGGGAAAAGGGTAGATTGTTCTGGACGAAAAGGCATTATGAAGAGTTTTAAGGTCTGCCAGGACGCTGAAGGAAATGCAGAACAGGTGGGTAATGAAGGTACAAAGGTGGGATTTTGAAGCAGAAGGTGTAAGTCATAAAGAGCCTGTGGATCATGTGGAAGGAGGACCGAGGATGACTATGGCTTAGCAAGAACAGCTCAAGACACACAGTCGTGTTAGATGCTCATAGCTTCCAGACGAGATATAGAGAAGAGAACCAGGATGTGGGAGCAGGAACAGTGGTGAGAGAAATGCAACTTTTAAAAGTCAAAATCACTCTCACTTGTGTGTTTGGATATGTTCAAAGATTACAGTAAAGGTGCAGGAAGGTTTTTGAGAGGGAGAAGGGCCTCTAAGGTAATTCTGCTTTTCTGTCTTGTGCTTCCTAATGATGAGTGACACAGCTATGTCAGGAAGTAGAGAGGATGAAGGGCTCTCGGGGGAGTGGGTGTGGAGGTCGATGCTGCATGTGTCGTGTGTGAGGTGTTCACGTGGGCTGGTTGCAGAAACCAGAGACTGGTGGGAGTTGAAAATACAAATACATGTTGAACATCATGGAAATAGCAGGTAGCTACTCACCCACTCACCCGAAGCTGTTTACCTGTCGGTATGTCAAGCTGTGAGCATATCAACACATAAAATGGACAAGAATGCCTGTCCTCACTGACAGTTCTATTCTAGAAAAGATGACAGTTCATCAGAGTGGCTTAAATCACACAGGATGAGTGGGGCAGCTGGAAATATATATATATATATATATATATATATATATATATATAAAATACACAGGGGTGAAAGGAGAGAACAATGGGCAGTAACACGTAGGAGGTACCCCACAAAATAAAAGGAATTGTCAAAAGACTGGCCAGGAAGAAAAGTGTACTAGAAACTAGAAGAATGCTACTGTTCAAACCAAGAAGACCAAGAGAAGTAAGGACAGGAAATGGGTCAACATTACCAACTTTTTCAGTGTTAGAGGGAGAATAGAGGCATAAATAGATTTCAGCGGGAGTGAAGGGGATTCACAAAACCAATACTGAGTCCAACTTGTTTTTTAGGGAACTCATTTAGGCAGTGAGCGAGAAAGGAGGTATTGACTCCTGTGGAGGATGGCTTCAGGCAGTTTCATCCAGATGATCCTAACATACTGTGACCTGACAAAACTGAAGTCAATAGAAAGAAAAAGGGTTTTGAAAAGGTATAGAGGTGAAGGTCACCAGAGACCAAGCACTGTGAAGAGGATGTCCCAGCAGCCACCCTCATCAGAGTCCTGGGAATGGGAACTGTGGGAGGGGGAAGTTTCCACTGGGGAGAACTGTAGCTGTCCTCATAAGTAGATGGCTTCAGCTTACAGGACATTTTGATGTGAAGATTGAGGAGCAGTGCTTGAGGAACTAGAAGCAATGCGTTCTCTTTCCCTTCCACTAGAAAGTACCAGTAGACACTCATGAAATACCAGCTTTCATTTACACAGTGTGAATAGCAGAGCAGCAGGGGTGATGGTGTAGAAGCACCACCCCTACAGTGTGGGAGGTGTCCAAAGGGTAGAATAGACAGGCTATGGAGAAAAGCGAGCAGTTGAACACTGTCAATAAAAGCACTAAACTTAAAATAGTGTGGAGGGGCTGGGGATATAGCTCAGTGGAATAAGCGCCTGCCTAGCAAGCGCAGGGTCCTGAGTTCGATCCCCAGTACCGCCAAAAGAAAAAAAAAAAACAAGTGTAAAATAGTGTGGAGTCAGAAACTCAGGAATTCGCAGTTAACTACCGCGCCTTGTTATTTAAAGTTTGTGAAGATAGCGGGGTTCTGAGGTCCAGAAATCTGCAAAGAAAATGAAGACTGGTATTTCAGCAGGGGTGAACTCAGTCAGGCCTGGCTCCAATTTAGTGGTGACAGCAAGTTGGACTTGGTTTCTACAAATTCTTTATAATAATACTTGTAGTTTACATAGACACTTTACTATCTCATTAGTTTATATATCAACCCAAAAGCTTTTCTAAGTATAGATTCTGTTGTCATGTTTTTGAAAAGTAGAAACCAAAGCCTAAAATAATCTGAGATCAAATGATAAATGATAGAATTTGAAACTAAGTCTGATTCCACTTTTGTCTTATCATCTTTAGTAAGTGAATTTGAGATGGATACACAAAAGGACTCAACCCAAATCCCCGACCTCTGTCAGGGAAAATAACAAGGCTTGTTATTTTCAAGATTAAAAGAGAGTGCTATAGTATTCATTATGCTTATAATTTTCTCATTTATTCCTCAAAATTATGCTGCTTCCTGTTCAAAATTACAGAGAGGCATGAATGATGCCTTCCCCAGTGAACGGTGCACCAGTGCTCATCTGCATTTATCGTGTTTCGTTACGCAGAGGACATTCTACCTTACTGTAGACCGACGTTTCCAACAGCAAACAATCCCAGAGACCCCAGTTCCTCAAGCTCAATGTCATCAAGAGGGTCAGGAAGCAGACAAAGGGAGCAAGCAAATGTAGGTCGAAGAAATATTGCAGAAATGCAGGTACTTGGAGGATATGAAAGAGGAGAAGACAATACGGAAGAATTAGAGGTAACTGTAGTTTTTCTCAAGTTTTCAAATATTACACTAAAGTTTGGTCAGCCTTGAAAATCAGGAACATCCATTTCATTATACAGAAATGTTACTATTTTATCACAGTCTTTCCCATTCCCTAATTCTGTGATACTAGAAACTAAAGTTGTGAGCATTTAAAATCTCCCTGAAATGTATTTTGTAATTTAAATGGCAGTAGTTCTTTGCATATCTAGGTTTTATATTCATTTGCATATATTCAAATAAGAAGTATGTATGAGAAATAAAAATTGTTTATCTAGATATGAGTACTGTAATGTTAATGAAACAAGATGATAGTTTTATGATTTGAGTAAAGGTGTGCTACATCTGTTGTTTAGTGACCACAGGGGTTACACTGGCAGATTTGATTGGCTGATTTCCTCAGATGGGGAAAATTTCCTGAGTCAAATGTAATTAAGATAGTGGTAAAAATCATATTTTATAAAATCTTTTACCTTTTAAATATTATCCCTTTTTCTACTTAATAAAAGGTTAGAATGAATTTCTCTTTTTACAAATATTTTTAATCTCAAGTAACTGCTTACATGAATGTTAAGCTGTAACATAATAGAAGATGGAAATAATTATGTCTAGTTGGATGTTACGCAAAGTAATAGCATTTCCTCGTGATAGAGAAGTGGTATTATCTTTTCATTTTTAAGAAAAAAATTTTGGTGGGGAAGACACCACAGGTAATTCCCATTTTTAAAACCAGTCTAAGTGGAGTTACACTGTTGAATCAGGTAGAGGGGATTAGGAAATTGAGGGTGTACCTTCCGAAATCTTAGTGCCTCATCACCATAACCTTAGGACACTGCTGAGTAGAGTCTGGTAACTGTCGCAGAAATCTTCTGTCTGTGATTGAGACCCAAGAAAGTTGAAATGAATTTTTTCTCTTGAGCACTTTCCACCCTACCAGCATATACCAGCAAATGAGTGAAAAACCACATTAGACTGTAAGAATAAGTGCTCATGAATAAATAGGAGACGGTTACAATTTCTTTTGAGGTTTAACATTAATGTATCTCTTAACAGGAAACTGAAAGCTGAGGACAAGCAGAGAGGCTCTCGAGATCTAATGTGAAAATTATCCCTCAAGCAGCCTCACGTCTGAGGACACGTGACGCCAGATAAGAAGTTCAGTGCAATCAGAATGTACAAATTGTCGTTTTTATTCCTCTTATTGGGATACCATTTTTAAAAATTTTATTAAGTTTTTATTGTTTGATCCTTAACCCTGGGAGGAACCTCTCTCTTCCCCTTGCATTTGGAACGTTTTCACTTCCAGGAAAGGAAGTGTATTAACATCTTGCTTCTGTCATCAGCCAGCAAGAGAGAACAGGACAGTTCTTTTGCATTTTGCCCCGAGACATGGCACTGCACTGCTTATACACAAAGCCAATTTATAGCAAAATATTGATCAAATATACAAAGTTGATCAATCAACCTCATGCCAAGGGCTCTCAAAGTATAATCTTTCTATAACCAACTGCTAATGCAAATTAAAGCATACTTCATTTTAACATGATTTTAAAAAGAGTCGTTTCATACCACCCACTGCTGGGAGGATCCATAAAAACAAACACAGAACTACAAGCAATTTGAATGGGGTAGAAACATTGTAAATATATGGTCTTTGCAACCTCTGGTGGTACTTTCTTTTGTCTTCATTTCAGTCATGGAAGTATATTCTTACTGGAAATGTACTTTGGAAGAAGCAGAGCTAAGCCAGTTGGACCTCTGCTTGTCTAGTCAGTGTCACCAGGAAGCCTAGCAAAAACTTTGCTCTATTTTTCAATCAAAAAGCAATTATAAATGCATATTGCAAACAAATAGATGTTTTTAATGACCAATTGAGTAAGGACATCCCTATTTTAACTGGCCTAAATTTCTTCTGGTAGTGTCAGTTCAACTTTCAGAAGTGCCACTTAAGGAAGTTTGTTTGATTTTTGTTTTTGTAATGCACTGTTTTTAATCTTTTTTTTTTTTTTTGGTTTTAAAAGCACAATCACTAAACTTTATTTGTAAACCATTGTAACTATTAACCTTTTTTGTCTTATTGAAAAAATGTTGAGAAGCGTTTTTAACCTGTTTTGTTAATGCTCTATGTTTGTATTTGGAATATTTGAATGGTAACGGATGGTGAAGTAACGTGAATACTTTATTGTGGGCTAAGGCAAGATGGTTCATGCTTTTCCCAGACTTAAAGAAAAAGATGGCTTAAGTTTGTTGTGGCCAGTCTTGAAAGCTACACAATATCCTTATAAGCTGGAATAGAGGCATTACTTGCATTGAATTGCCAAATGATGCCTTCTGACTATAGATTTTTATGATCCTTTTTGTCATTATATAAATTTAATTGACTTTATAATTGGTGCTATTTGGAGAAAAAAAACATACATTTAATCATATACAGGCATTAGGCCTGACCCCACTGGAAAACAAAGGCAAACAAAACTGAACCACAAAAAAAGCCTGTGTTCACCAAAAACTAAGTGTGTTCATTTAGATAATTTGAAAGAATTCCATAGAAAGCGTGTGCAGAGCTAAGGGAACAATCCATGTGATTAATGTTTTCATTATGTTCATGTAAGAAGCCTCTTATTTTTAGCCATAATTTTGCATACTGAGAATTCAATAATCAGAAAAGTAATTTTGTCACATTATTTATTAAAAATGTTCTCAAATACATCATTCTTTCTTGTGTTGATTTTTTTCATTGTGTGTGTGCTGATCAAATTAAATTAATTCCATTTAATCACAAAGTTATTTTGTCTTAACATTTCACCACTATATTATCAAAAGATGAAAATTTTCAGATTTATGGATACTGATTTTATTTCTGAGGAAAAATTCTTATTCAGTTCCTTTAAAATTAAAAATGTAAGATGAATCAAAATTTGAAGTTAGCTATTCAATCAGATAATAACTATTAAGGGTACACTATTTTGACTTATAAATGTGTATCTGAATTTTGATTAGCCTACTTATGAAATAATGAGGGCTAAACTATTATAATAATGTTAGAGCCACTGTGTTTGGTCAACAAAAAGATCACATAAGTCCAAAATGCTTACCCCTAAATATCTGCTTTTGTGTTATATATTGGTGTAATATTTTACAATTATTTATCATATACCAGTTTGCACATTATCATTCATTAAAGTCAGTATTCAAGCATTCAGCTTTTGATGGATGAGATGGGTATCATGTCTTGGAAATGCCAAGAGCAAAAGGATCTACTGAAAAAAAATTTTTACTGTGATATATCTATATCTGTTGATCTACCTAAATTTTATTTTTATCAGAATTTGGAGAAAAATAGAAAAAAGGTGTAATTTGAAATATAATTTTATAAAACTGAAATAATCACCAGCATCTACTTCAAGATGAACAGGTCCCAGATCAAGAAGTCAGTTTACAAGCTGTTTAAAGGAAAAGTTAAGAGATATGTTTAATAACCTAATTTTTCTTTTTCCCTATAAGTAACCCATACTTTTGTATACAATATACATAAAAAGTATGAGTATCAGAGGGCCTGGGTTTGAGTCCCAGTTTTGTGATGGCTGTGTTTCCTTGGACATGTTACTTAACCTCTAAGTCTCAGGTACTTTACCTGTAAATTCAGTAATACCTACCTCATGGAGCTTCTGTCATGACTTAGTGAGTTACTGTGTATGATATGGACTCTGTAAACTCCAAACAACATCACAAAATATTGTTATATTTATGGACTGAAATCCATTACACATGCAATTCCCATTTTTCATGCATAATTTGTTCCTTAAAATTGCATGAAAGTAAAGACTAAGTGTAAGGATGAGGATGGTGCCATTCATGGTAAGTAGAATCACTGTGAAATGCCGAATTGTGAATAAATTCTTGGTGGTGTTGTTTGTTTCTTTGCTTTTTAGTTCAAGGGACTGCAGTGAGGGGTGGTGTGGTGTTTTCAGTATTCTTCAAAATTAAGGTGTGCGAACATGTTGTTTGAGTTCTCAATAAATGAATTTAGCATCTCCTTTGGACTGCTGTTCAATCTAGTAGCAGAAAATACAATCTTAGTGCAAGGTAAATCGGGTTATATTTGTCTTTCCTGTTCATTTTAGGCTTTCTTTTCTCCTTTCCAGAGCAGTGTTGGCATCTGTGTCCCAGAGGGTGGTTCCATCTGTAGAAAATCTGGGGTGTGGGGTCCAGGGATGGGGGGTTTTTGACATTGCTGTTGCCCAGATTTCTAATGTTCTCCTCTTCAGACACTTTGCTCCCTATTCTCTGCTTTTTAGTCTTGCTGCCTCTTACCCAATAATTTCCTCCAGTACTTCCAAGATCTTTGAGGTAGGGGGTGGGGGTGGGAAGTAGGGAATGGGGGCTTCACACGCTCTTCCTTGCCACCCTGGGCCCCTAGGCTTGAGATTTGGAAACTTGACTGAAGCTCTAGAGACTTGGAACTTCTGCAGGGCCTCACAAAGCACCTCCGTGACTCCTGAACTACTTGCTACATTTGGGCTATGTGTTGATTAGCAAAGACGGTGAGAGCTGCTACTGGAATGCAGAAGGCACTAACTTAGGAATTCGCATTTTAAAGATAATTCCATTTATATTGAGAACAGTTTGACAGCCACTAGTCTAACAAGTCATGAATAGGTTTCATTGTAATATACCTGATACTGGAATGAATCTTACAGTCAGCAGTGTCTTACAATGTCTTTCAGCCAGGCAATAGTCATGGAGTTCTCACTGCTTGCTTTTAAAATATATGTCTATACAAACACATCATGAGCATGTTTTAAATTTTTATTTGCCTCATTAATAAGGGAAGCAGTAGGAAGACAGTCAAGTTGAAGATCAGCCAAAGAAAGAACTTATTATGATTGCTAAGTTAGTGGACTTTCTACTGGACTATGAAAGTACGATGATACCTCTATTGGGCTTTTGAACGGTAACACCTATGTTTTTCTTTAGGTTAAATGATCACTAACATTCCAGGCTGTATGAAGTTTGCCATCTTTATTACTGCATATTGTTAAACAAAAAGATTCCTGGAGAATTTACATTCACCCAGAAGAATCCCGCTAACAGTCAAAAAATGACTGACTCTGACCTGTGTTTCCCTAGAAATAGGGCCTGAGACAGAGACTTGGATGTGAACAGTTTATTTGGAACCTAATCCCAAGAAGTGGGAGTGGGAGATAATAAAGGATTAAATAATCACCAGAGATTGTCAATCACAGGTGAAGGTACCCACAGCAGGGCCTTGTCTGCCTCTTCTCTGAGCATGAAGAATGTGTCCCAGCACCTTTCACCAAGGACGGGGTCTAGAATACGTGATTTATTCCTGTTCCTCAGTGGTTGCAAGGTGCTGGTAGGGTGTGGCATTTAACTCCTAAATCCTAGTGAGCAGATCCAGTGGGAGTAGAAACTCCTGAGGTGGATAGAAGACAACCATATGGCAGGAGATTGAGAAGGGGAGGCATTAAGAGGAGTTGAGTCTGAGCTCAGAGAACTGTCCACCGCAGTGAGCCCTCAACAACTATGAAGAGCAGAATTATTGGAAGGTATTTTGTCGTGGTATTAACCATCAATTTCCCTTTTTCCAAATGTAAGATAAATTTTCTTTCATAATATCCATATATAAAAATAATCACTAGTAATCAAATCACATTAAAATGCTGGAGTTCTTATACTAGGGATTGTTGGTACTAAATATACTGAGTTTTATTTTTACAGTATCAGTTTTGAATTAAAACAAAATCCAAAAGGTATATAAACAGCAGTAAGGTATGAATTTGACCCATAAGAAGATACCTACAATTGTGCAGTTTTTTGATGAAGCAAGAAGCATTACTGTATCTAAGAATCAAAAGTATCACAGTCCTGGGAGTTGTACCTTCTCACTTCTGCCACACATACACCTACACACCCACCGTGGGGGAGGGGAAAGTGCGCAAACAAAGCCAGGCAACAAGAAACAAACCCCTCAGAATAAGAGCATCAAGAAAATTTCAAACAAAGTTGAGGATAGTGGAACCAACTTACTTGTGCAAGACGATTACTGAGGCATTGTATCATAAGAAAAGGTCTTCATAGTGGCACACAAAATGAATTCAGTGGAATAATATATAGTGTAATCTTTTCACATGTATACAAGCTCATTGCCTTATGTCAGCCTCATTATATTGCTATGGATTAGGTCCTGCTATGGACTGAATATTCTCCCAAATTTATATGCTAGAATCCTAACCCCAGTGTGATGGCACCTTTGGAAGTGAAAAGATCATGGGCAGAAGCCCTCAAGAAGATATTAGTGTGCTTTTAAGGGGGATCCTAGAAAACTCCTTACACCCTGGTGCAACAAATGTCGATGGTCTTCAGCCCAGAAAAGGTCAACCATGAAAACTCAATCATGTTGGCATCTTGATCTCAAGTGTTCTGCCTCAGAGATGTAAGAAATTAATTTATTTTATTTATGAACCCGCTGCACTCTTATCAGTGGTACCTTAGTTACCACAGGTCCACCAGACTAAGGTGCTTTACTTCAGATTTTTGGCATAATCATCTAGCTTTTCACATAAGTAATCTTTGAGTGTTTATAAATTCTCCTTCATTTGGAAAAACTCTGTTCTTTTAACTCTGAGTAAACCAGAGGTTTCAGTTCTCCCAGCTCGAGTGACTTTCGCAGTATGCTCAGATTTATGGATTAACAAGAATAAATTCCCGAGGTAGGGTATTTTTCTGTGCCTTGCACTTTGGAGCCTCTTGCATTTAGTCTTTTGGAAGTTTCAGTCCTCCTTTGACACCTAAGACCAAGCATGACAGCCATTCATTCCTGTCAGTAATGGGCTCCAAACCCCAGCCAAGACCAATGAGGACCCCGGACCCCTACATATGGGGTTGATAAGTGTGATTTTCAGAATTGAATTAATGTTGAGGGAATCCAGTTAGAGTCTGCTAGTTGATCCCTTTATTTCCAGGAGGATGACTTTGTTAGAGGATTGCTCACATTGGCTATTTCTTGTGTAAAACTGAGTGGGGTTATACTGCCAGAGTGGTGCTGACACCCCTGATTTAGGATGATTTAAACTACTACTTTAAATAAACACCACACAGAACTATTTGCCCTGGGCACCAAGCTAGAGCCATCCTGAGCTGGGGCAGGAGTACATTCTTAAGCCTGAGTTACACGGAATGCCTAGAGGTGTCTACTGTATGTTTTTCCACAATAAGGGGATTTAGGTAGCATATGCTCAACATATTACCTACTCTCTATAGAAGTTATACAAACATGATTTCAAAACTATCTCCTTATGTGAGCAAATAAATGTTCACATGTTCAGTGCACCTCTTCGGTTTTGGTGGGGAGGCAATAATACAGTAAATGAAGTTAATGGCTCTTTATTTGAGTTTTTACTGTAAACCTAAAATACATAGAATAAAATTCTGCAACCTTTCAGTTAGGGCTTGGGAAATGAAAGAAATTCAGAATAGCTACTCTGAGGATTACCATAGAAAGGAATTCTGAATAAATGGATAACTGAAAATATAACTCACTTATTATGTACTTTATCATTTCACTATATAATCAGATTGAATTTTGGCCTTAATTGGTTCAAAATGTATAACCTTAATCTCTTCTGACAAATACTAGAAAACAAGAGTTTGAAACAACAGGAAATTTACCGAAATTCACAATAGGGAGATTCTGAGTGTGGATAGGAACCCTACTTCAATCTTTTGCTTACTCTAGAAGTTATATCTGTCCCACAGGAACATGAAAGCGCATAAGCAACTTCTAAGTTATCTGTAACTGAAATGTGAAAATCAAGATGGTTTCTCTGTGGGGTGTGGTGAACTGGATGGGTGCTAATGGTACCTTTGCCAAGTGTTTGAAAGTGCTATCGTCTTGAAATAATGTAAATCTTAGAATAATACTTTGACATCCAAATATCACTTTTTAAAACAAGAAATTATAAATTATAATTTCCAAGTTTTGAAACTGGATATTTTTACGTATCTAAGATATGAAATCCTCCAGGCATTGTTGTGCATGCCTATGAGCCCAGCACTCTGGAAGGCTGAGGGAGTAGGATCACAATTTCCAGTCACACTTGGGGAACTCCGTGCCTTAGCAAGATCCTGTCTCAAAATAAAAACGATTGGTGACTTAGAGAGTGAAGGCTGTCTGTAGTACCACACAGACACACAGACACAGACACAGACACAGACACAGACACACACACACACACACACACACAGTGGAATCCCATTTCTTCAATATTTCCAATTTGAAATACTTTAATAACTTTAAAAACAACTTATTTTTCCAAGTATACTGGCTGCCATTTTATTTTAGAAGAACTTGAAAAAAATGTGTATTGGTTCTTATGTTAGGAATTTTCCATTGTTTTGCCTAACTCAGCAATTCCATTGTTTCTATTTACAGCACTATGAAAAAAGTGAAATATATTAGAGATGTTTTAACGTTCTTTACAACTATCTTTATAAAATGAGCAAAGACATTTATAATAAAACTCCACCATTTGACATACTTTGGGGAAAGTAAGTAAAATATAATAAATTACTTAAACTAGTAATACACCTATATATAAGTGTAACATATATTTAGAAGCTCATGTATTTTATCTGGATGGTTCAGTATTAACAATTATTATTTAAACCTTACACATTTCAGGTATTCATAACAAAACATCCTCCTGCACAAACTCTATTTCTTATTCTGCCATATAATATGGGGCCAAAAATACGTTAACAAGCCTGTGCTAAAAAGTCACCCTCTTCAAGATAATCAAAAGAATTACCGAGTAACTCATCAACTGTTACCCATAATTCTTAACTTCCATCTAGAAATTCACTTAGCACTTTAACACCCTACTGAACGTGTACTACATAGCAGGGAAAGAAAATTCTAGAAGTGCTCATAATGACTGCGAGGCAGACACCACAGTGTGAACCATGTCATAGATCTACCCAATCAACAATAAAGGAGCTTGCTGACACTGAACAGGAACTGAAGATTCATTTTGTCTTGATAGTGTAAGCTGAAAATTATGTACAACGTGCAGAACTTGAGCATTTCAAAATTATACTCTCTTTAACTTTGGAAAACATCAGATAGCATACATTTTAAAATTAACATAGATTTGGATGTGACAAGAAGATAATAATTATGTTTGAGAAATAGTATTTTGAGTGCTTGTTCATTTTTATTGGTCCGTCCTATCATTCTTCAACTAAAACAATGTTAAGATCACACAAATTTTTAAAAATCATCAATAAAATCTTAAAAGAATTGAGTGATAGAATATTAAAAGGATTTGGAATTCAATTGTTTTACATTTAAATTACCCTTACTTAGAGAGTCTCAGAAATTATGCTTCTGAACACAGGTTATAGACACGAAACATACAGCCTTCACTTCAGTATGGTGAAGTGATGGATGATATTTGTCCAGCAATGGTGCAGTGGAAATGGAAAACACAGCCAAAGGGCACTGAGCAGATATGGTTCAATCAAGGCTCTAGGTCCATTTGTGCATCCCTGGAACATGAGTACCTTTGCTGCCCTGAGTTCCACATATTGCATTCTCTGGGTGTTACCCAATGGTCCCAACAGAACAAGCCTCAAGATAACAATGTGTAGAGTCCAGGAAACAAAAACAAGAAAACCTTTCACAAGTAAGCACTAGGAAAAGGCATCCTAGAGATCTGTAATGTTCCTCGTACTCTTGCCAGGACCAATCCTAAGTTCAGAGAAATTCCACATACTGTTTGGCTTCCACCTGAGTTCTAGTGGACTCATGAGGTCCTCTGCCGAAATATACAGATCTGTAACCCCAGAAGTATATGCGCTCTTTGTTAAAAAGAATGGATAATGGGAATGTACACAACAATGAACAAGACCCACACACTGTTTACACATACGTTAACCCTGAGTCTGTGTACTATATTTGGCCTACTGCACAGTTTATGTGGTGATTTTTAAATGGCCACAAGGTATCTCACATTTATCTCAGCAGGAGGCAAGGTCTATGGCCCATTCTCTTGGCTCATGTTCAGAGTGTGACTGCTTCTGTTCATAAAGGTTATTGACTTCTGAGATTAGGTTGTTAAAGAAGATACAACTTCCTTTCATCAAGTTACACATCCCCTCTGCAGAGACTTACTCTTTGAACCTAATTGCTGTTATGGAGAAAGTCATCTAAAAAGGTCTTGTGTTGAACAACAGCCTTAGCTGAGCTCAGATTGACGCCTGTTTTGGAAATCTGATGATACCAGTCATCTGACTCATCCAAGTCATTTGCAAATTCCCATCAGAACCCTGGACTTCATGAAGCAGCCACGAAGACATTAGAAGAGAAGCCATAGAACCCTGTGTGGAATTCCTGACCCACAGAAGACATGAGTACAAGCACTTTATATCGCTCTGTTTGGGGTACTTTGCTACACAGAAATAACAAGAATTACTTGAATGCTTCTGGTAGAGAGTAAAGCCATATACTTAGAAATCAGAAGACAGACAATATGAAAATAAAGGGAATCACCATATATTTAAACAACAGCATATATTTTGAAAGGGGAGACTGATGTGTTTGGTATCATAAATTGATGGTAAGCAAAACCTTAATGACCCAAGGAATGTATTATCTAGCTGTAAAAAAATCTGCTGTCCTGAATATGCATATCAAGTAACCACCTCATGGGTTTTACTTTATAGAAAGCGATGATCTTCTTTCCCTTGATTAGATGTGCCAGTGATGCAATAAGGGTCTTTAAAAGAAGTTCTGAAATTGAAGCGGCAACTCTGACTTACAAGCAGGACCTGGCTCATAAAAAACATTGCCCTTGCTCTCTCTTCCTGCCTTTCTTCTTTATGATTATTTCCTTTTTTGTAACTTCCCCAAGGCAAGAAAAATGTACAGAAATAAGAATAAAATAGCTATACTAATATGTCCCCTAAAGAGAAAGAAAGACTTAACATGGAAAATATAAAATTAAATTTTTTTTCTGAATGTTTTCACTATACTTGTGAACTTTAACAGTTATAATGTGTCCTAAAGCACATTTAAAAATCTTAGAACTTTCAACATACTAATTTGCACATAAGATTACTGTAGAGGCCCAGGAAGGGGACATGCCTTGCATTCACTCACACAGTTTAGTTTAATATTCAAATATAGAGAAAAGCTTGTTACTCTACACTTGATTCTAGTTAAGTTTTATGTTAAGACGTTGCTTTCTCCTATTTATAATTTATATTTTAGTACTCTTCTACTAGTGCTTTGTATGTAAAAATAGAAATTTCTGAGTGATGAAATTTATCAGTGTACCCCATGAATTTATGGTACCAGTTCTAAGAACATATATTTTGATCTCAGGGCCTCATCCTTTTTTTCTTATGTGTTGAATTTCTAGTCTCTGCCCACTTAAGTTTTGCAAGAATTATCAAAGATTACTTAATCCAAAGATGATTTACTTTGAAGGCTCAGGAGGGAAGAGAACAGGCAATAGAAAGACTGCATATCACCACCCTTAGGCACACAAACTCAGTGTTATAACTAGTCAATTGGTGAACTACCAGTTACTTACTGTGCCTTCAGTAATCTACTCAAAGTATAGCACATGCTCATATTCTATGTCAAGGAAACAGTTTTCTTCCTTGCTGGATTCCATGGATCTTCCTGTATTAATAACATCTTGACCTAAAAATAGTTGGCTCTTAAGAACTGTTCATCGGGGCTGGGGATATAGCTCAGTGGAATAGGCGCTTGCCTAACAAGCACAGGGTCCTGAGTTCGATCCCCAGTACCGCAAAAAAAAAAAAAAATAATAATAATAAAAAAAATAAAAATGGCAGCAAGAACTGTTCATCAGTGGTTGGGCCAACATCTCCAGACCAAATTTCTCATATTTTCTAGGGGTTTATTTTCCTCACTGTTAGACTTATGTGTGGAGCTATATTGGTTGGCAAAATTTTCTCACAACCACTAAAGCATGGGAAAGGAGTTATTGGTACAGAGACTAGAGCATTGCTTCTAAAACAGATTTTTGCCCATAATTTCTCTTTCAAAGCTCACCTTGGCTTACTCATAGTAAATAGGCACTGAGTTAAGAAACTTTGTTTTCCTTTCTTATTCCCCGTTTTATCCCCTGCAATTGGTCTCCAGTCCTAGGGCCTCCTTTTACTACTAGAATAAATTTTTTAAGTTCCTACCTCTGTGTATTTGCATTAAGTTGTCCCGAAATTTGAAAACTCTACATCTAGCCATATTATGGTTCACTTACTCATTACGAATTTTTGTTTTCTAAATGAGATTTTCTTTTGTAAGTACCTCTTTTAACTTTGTACTTCACCCACTGTACCTTTTTCACTTTGTTGTATGTCATATTTTTTCTCCATAGTAATTTTCCCTTTAGAATTTCCCATGTTCATCATCTGCTGCCCATCCAAAGAATGAAGAAGAAGGAGGAGGAAAAGGAGGAGGAGGAGAAGGAGGAGGAAGAGGAGAGCTCTTTGAAGATGGAATTATTCTGTTTTGTTCACAGTGCCTAGAACAAAGCTAAGTAAAAAACAGTTGTTCAAAAATATAATATATATAGTGTATATGCTATATATCCCATATATACTATATATAATATATGTACTATACATATGGTATATATAATATTATATGTACATGATAAATTGAATGAAGATGGCAGCTGTAATTGAGCAATAGCAAATAGTAATCCAGGAGAAAAATCTTTATCCCTGAAAATGAGTCCCAACTGTGCTAATTTAGAGCAAGTAGACACCTCGGCATTCAGTGAAGAGTAAGAATGTCCTTTGTCTCTGTGAGACTTAAGAAAATCTCCTACTCTCTGAACAGATTTGAGAAAGGAATGAACAATATCACTTAATTTCTGTAATTTCTTACAAGTTGTTTGTACTTTCTCAAATGCATCATTGTTATATTTTGTGCTTACTTCATCAGATTTTTATGTCCAATATCTAAAGCAACACCTCTAGTTACAGACGACTTCCATACTACAAAATCAAACTGCAAATTATCCGCACACACCTTGCTTGGTCTGTGTAAAGGAATTAACACAGAAAATGTGAATCTCAATCTTTGTCTCTACCATATAGAGTCTATCTCTATTGGCAATTTCCATCAGTTTTTCTAGGGAGTATGGGGTGTGCTGGAGATTGAACCCAGGGCTTTTGCACTGAGCTACATACTAGGATTTAAATTTTCTTTTAATTTGAGGTGTGGTCTCTTAACTCAGTGGCTAAGTGGCCCAGGCTGGGCTTGAAATTGGGATCTTCGTCCCTTAAACTTCCAGAATGCAGGGACTATAGGCTTGTACCACAGTGTTTGTTTCCATTGGCTCTATCTTTAAAATATTTCCAGGAATTGGCCCCTTATTTCAATATGCACTGCCTTCACCTCTCTAAATCTAGCTGCTTTTAAGTTTCACATAGATTATTACAATTTCTTCCTCACCAGTACCAGCATTTGTATTTTTGTCTCTCAACCTAGTCAAGTCATATCCTATATTCAGAGTAATCCTGGTTAAATGTAATTCAATCTATCACTGTTCGGAAACCTCCAGAGGCGTCCCAACTCGCTCATAGTAAAGCATAAGCATTTATAATGAATCATAAATGTCAACCACGGTGGACATTATGGAGGAGGGAAAAATTCACTCTATCTGATTCTTAATTGGAACCCCTATAACTGATTAAACAGGTTTATAAAAGGAAAACAAGCGATGTTTATTAGCACATATATTACCAATAACAATGAGAGGAACCCAGGGAATGAGGCAGTAATTCTCAAAGAGGTGGCTTAGAACTCCAGTTTATACAGCATCTTCAGCAACAACAAAAAAACTTCACTTTTAGAGAAAAGATGGTGAAGAGTGACCGGACATTGACTGCAAGTCCTCTCCTTCAAAGGAAACCATAAAACCCAGAGAGGTCACTCCTTCCCCTATCTCTTGAAGACTCTCATTCCAGAGGGAAATGTCCACATCAGGAAGAAGGAATGCCACCCAGGGAGGCTGAGAGAGGTGGAAGAGAAAATGCTTGCTGGGTTTCCTCCCAGCATTTCATGACTATTTCATCATACCTTTTTGTCTAATCCTATTTCTCAATGGTTACCTATGCTTCACGGAACCGAACCATAAAAAGAGACAATCTTCTTTGGCTCTTCAGGTTTGAAGACTTCCAGTGCCCTATAAACTCAATTTATTCTTTTCTCTTGTTCATTTTGAGGTTCAGAAATTGTGTCTAAATGTTCTCCCGCAGCCTCATACTGTCATAGGTGGGACTTTTCCCAGAAGCGGCTACCTGTGGAGAGTATGATCAATTCATAGTGCAATGCTATGGGAAATGTGCTGGGATTAAGAGTGGCAGATTATTAAACCAGTCCACTGGTTGGACTGGCACCACCTAATCCTTCATACAATCTAAGGGACAGAAGGAGACTCATCTCTGCTTTTGCTTGCTTTGCTACCTCTGCCTGCCATGAACTGCTCCTCTGTGAAGTCAGCCTGCCTTGGAGCCAGCAAATTATGGACTGAAAATTCTACAAACTGTGACCTAAGTAAACCTTTACCCTTAAACTTTAAGTGTCAAGTATTTTGTCTCAGCAATGAGAGGAAAGAAACTAAGACAATACCCCAAAGTTCAGCACTTTGATACACTGAGCTAAAGAACCAGCCTTCGCATCTCCCCGAGCCTCCTGTACCTACCTGTCTCTAGATCCTCTCTCTCTCTCAAAGCACCAGAAGGGGCTTTCACTGAACTTTTTTTATCTCCCTCAAACTGGCTGGCCAAAGAGGGGCACAGCCGTCTTCAAGCTTCTTCCTGAAAGTTCTTTAACAAGGGAAGAATAACCTCAAATTAGAGAGAAGGAAAATAAAATTCAAACAGTGCACCTAGAGCACAGAGGACCTTTGTCTCAGATCATTGTCTGGTTTTGCAAACCCTTTTATCTCCCTTAAGAGTCATTTTGCACCTCTCCATCATGGAGCAGCTATTTCCTCACCTGTCTGCCCTCCTTTGAGTCATTTATTTTTATTATTATTTTTATATGGTTCCAGTATACACATGCGCACTACTAAGTTTGTTTTTCTCCTGCTAATCTCCTGTCAGTGTATTTCAGAAGACACGAATACTAATGTTTCAGAAGGGAAGTTTGAACTCTCTACATTAAACTGACTTCTGTTTTTGGAGTATCAGCCCTGAGCTGACACTTTTGTCCCTACAGGAAACTAACAGTAAATCAAAGGTAGTTAATAAACTTGATTAAATAAATTCCTTTGGTGTTGTCTCCATGCTGACAAGGGATGAACACAGTGATGGTGAACATTTTAGAGCTTTCGATGTTACCAAGAACCTGCTGTGACATGCTAGGTTTGCCACTGCTGGCCTAAAGTTATTCACAGTGATTAACATTTTCCTTCCTTACAGGGAGGGGAAGAGGGAGATCTTGGTAAATCTGTGTGTTGGTCTTAGTAACATAGAAGGAAGACAGGAAGCTTTTCATTTATCTGCTTCTTTTCATTTGAGTATAAATTGATGCTTAGCCCAGGGTGGCATCCTCTGGATGATACGTCATGCTGCTCCCAACATCCGTCCCCCGTCCCCCACTGACTGCTCTCTGCGTTGCTCCCTGATCTCCAGCCATGCCGGCCTCTGCTTCGCAGTCTTCCTCCTTATTTCCTTTAGTTGTCAGACCTTACTAGCAAGACCTTTCCTGACCATGCTATGCTAAAACACAGCACACAGCCATGAATTTTTGATTAGTACATGTTTGTAGTACATAATGACTACATTTGTCGTGGGGAGTTGATACATGTACATGACACATCGCAAGCCCTTTTTAAGCTCTGACGCTCCTCTCTCCCTCCCTGTATCCCTCTGTGAGTGCTGACTTCATACCTATCACCAACCACAACCTGTTGACATAAAATTTGAACTGACTGCTTTCCACGGTTTGAAAACACCCTACATAGAAAGCATTTGAAGCAATCTGGAGAAGGGAAGCATGCTTACATTTTATTGAGATACTGAAGTTTGGTTTTAGTCCAATTCATCCATGCAGGGAGAGAGGCTTGATTAGGATTGGGTAGGTTCATCTTATAGCACTTTAAGATTATTGATTACTGCATATATATATATTTATTATAAAGAGGTCAAAAGTTTCAGGATATAGAATATCTGAGGGGGTTGCTAGTAAATAACTGATGAGTCTTTTAGAAAATTCCTATAATGAACAATAAAATGACTTGCCTGGGAAAGAGTCTTTTGCTTTAACAGTTATGCTAAAAACATCACATGACAGTGATACGTGCATACCCATGTTTATAGCAGTACAACGGATAATAGTTAAATCTTTGAAGCAGCCTATATGTCCATCAAGAGACAAGTGGATAAAGGAAGTGTGGTATCTATACAGATGGAGCAGCACTCCATCATAAAGATACACTTGGGTCATTTGTAGAGAAATGGATGCACCTGGAGACTGTAATGTAAGTGATACATATTAGGCACAAGAGTTTTAAGATTACATGGTTTCCTTACTCGAGGAGCCCAAATTATAAGTAAAGAGCAAAATAACAGAACGATAATGGTAAGTAAGGAGGTAGATTCTTCTCAAATGGGAAGATGATCAAGGGATGAGGAGGGAAGGAGGGGGCGGGAAAGGAGATGATAAAAGAAATTAAGGTGTGTTCTGTACCTGGACCAACTTCCCACAAGGAAGGTAAACACTATTACTGCACACATGTGGTAATAAAAAGCAAAAGTAATACATTCGTGCTAATAGAGTCCATGCGTTGTGTGTGAGGTATACAGTTCTCCAGTTATGAACAGAGATGGGCTATCTAGTTCTCATTCCTCAACTACAGCAAAATTCCAGGAGCAGAGAGCTTTTGTAAGTCTTGTTCGTACACCCGGAACGAAGTAAGGCTTGTCATATGCTCTCCCCAAACACACGTGAATGGGTAAAGTCACCAGGTCGACTCAGTAGAAGTGTCAAGAGCTGACCTATAAGAGAAACAGGGATGTCCACTTTGTTCTCTACAGCAATTTTCACACTTTTTATGCTTCCTTGTTAATTTGTGCACCCTTATTAGGATGCAGCTTGCCGGGGGGTGTAAAGTTTGACCTATTCTTATTATACCAAACAATCTTAGAGCAGCACCAGCTGTGGCACATAGGAGGCATGGAGTAAGATTTTTGTTGGATTAAGTGAAACTGGTAAAAATAATAGTGTTTCTCCACCACCAGGTTTTCTAGAGTGCTGTTTTGCAGGTATTCTTATTGATGCTTCCTACTAATCTTATGAATTAAATATCATGTTCTTTATTTAATAAATGAGGAAAGAGATTCAAGGATGTGCAGTGACTTGAACCAGGTCACCAGACTAAGATATGTCAGCAAGAGGCTCTGACCGAACACTGTGTGTCTACTTGGCTTATGCTCTCATTGACCACTCTGTCTAACCACTAACCTTGGAAATATTCTTTTCCTTTAAAAATTATAATAAACTCCACTTATTTAGGAGGATCCATTTTTTCTTAAACATAGTTAACTTTGCTTTTCTTACCAATTCTGAATGTAAATAAGTTTTCTTTTAATCTGGTTGAGAGCTAAGGAGAAGACATGGATCCCAGTTCACTGTCTGTCTCTGAAAATAAATATTCCCATTAGTGACACCGTTTCTCAGGTTTGAAAATCCAGACAGCAGCAATGATTCTCCTACTTTTCGTGACAACATTCCTAAACTATTTACAAAAAGTATTCTGAGAAACCATCACACTAAGTTTGCTACAAATATATTTGGATTAATGAATCCGCAGCCACCAAAAATAAGAGTAAATTTAAGAACTGATTTTGAGAGAATAAAGAATGCAATTTGTATTGTCGTTTGTATTGTCATTTTAATTTTCTTCTATTTTCATATTCTACAATTCTTATGACTGGACCCCAAACATCACAGAACAAATGAAATAAGTGGCTAGAAACCTGTACTTCTTACAGAAAATAATCAAAACATCACAGAACAAATGAAATAAGTGGTTAGAAACCTGTACTTCTTACAGAAAATAAAGCAAACTAAAAGAATAACTCACTTCTCTTGCCTTTTTAAAATTTAAACTTTCTTTGAGCATAAAGAGAACATAATTTCTTCTAAATGTGACTATGAGGCTTGTAAATGGGTTAGATTTCCAGTTTCATGTGTTGATGCAAAACCACATTCCTCTATGCTTGTTCCTTATAAAAGCTGACTCTTTCCTTAGAAAGGATTCAGGACAAAATATGGCACCATGGCATTTGAGAAAACCAAGGTAGTAGAAAGGCAATTCTCCCTGTCCCTTCACCTTTACCCTGAACATGCCATAGAACCTACCAGGGTCTCTCTCTACCTTCAGATAAGAAGTTGGAAAGATAATTTTCATTTATTCTTTGCTCTGTTCTTTTAACCCAATTTCTATCGATTTTACTGCACAGAATAATTTACCCTTTAGAATATCAGCTCAAATGCATATTGCTTAAATATAAAATTACCCTAAAATTATGTTAGAACAATGCAAAATTGCTTCTCCACTTAATTCACCAGGAAGCATGTAAAAATTGCAAATTTACTCTGAAAATTTATAAACTGTAAATATTTAAGATATATTTTTATTTTAAAGATAAAAGAATGAAAACATTAATAAACACACATACATTTACAAAGTAACACAAAACAATACAAGCAATACAGAATTTCAGACAAGATGATAGGAAATTAACAATGGTTGCTGTATTACAATGTATATATGCATACACTGGATATCTTTTTTTTTACACTGGATATCTAACAGTTGTACTACTGATTTCTATTGCTTCTCTGAAAGGAACAGTTAACATTTGATTGATCAATCTTACTTGCCTATATTTGTTTATCTGAATAACCAGTTTGAAGACAAATATAATTTTTGAAGAACAAATTTTCCCTTTTGCCTTTTTACCATCACTCCTTTTAGATCACTTATTTGAGGTTCAAATAGCAGTAGAAAAGATTTCTTGGCCCATAATACAACTGAAAAATGGTTCATCTACAAAGTGTAGTGTGCCTGATACAACTTTAGACCCAAAGAAAATATAAAATAAAATTATTGCTCCATATTATAAGAGCAAAACCAACTGTAGCGTATAAGTGTAATATAAAACATGTGCCACAATAATGAGAAGTAAATTATGTACTAAAGACAATTTCAGGGTATAATAGAAGAGATTAAACACAGTTGAAAACATTGTTATGCAAACATCTCTACAACCTCACTGAAATAAAATTAGGAGGTATAATATATAAAACTATATTGGCAAGAAATATATTGGGAAAATTTAAGGGCAGATAATAGATCTTAAGCAATCCTGTAAACATGGCAAACTGTGTTTCAGATGAGTTTTGACTATTCCTATCTGAAAAATATCAAGGTTATGTGATCTCAGACAGAAGCCAACAATATATAGGTTATTACAGAACAGAGCATTCTTTATAGGTTAAGAAACTAAAAAGAAAAGGAAATGTGATCAGTATTTGTAGCTATTAATTACAGAAAGCTCTATAAAAAGTACTGTATACAAGGCGAGGAAATACTTTCTGACAGACCATAGGACTAAACTACCAAAAATGCTGTTATTATCAATTGCTACTGCCTATCAATTTAAACTACCCAGGTAAAAATGAAAAATGGATGCGGATAAGGGATCATATGTGTTTGATGGTGGCAAGTCTGAGCCAAATTCTTTCAGTTATAATAAGAAATAAACAGTATCTAAATTTGAAAGGTAAAAAATCTATCAGCATTTTTAGAAGTACAGGCAGAAATATGAAAAGAAATAACTAAAATGGGACTTGAGTGAGATGGCTTTAAAAAGGTTTTTTTTTTTTTTGTCTATAGCCTTGTAGCATTGTTAAAATGCTCAATATGGCACCTTAGCATATTAAATAGTTTAAGATCTCTTTACCTTTCCCACCCACTTCCCCTAAGGTGATTAAAATAGGTCATGACAAGCTGCGTGAGAAGCGCCTTCCCTAAGCCCATAAGAAAAGAGTGCTAGGGGCTGGGGATATAGCTCAGTGGAATAAGCGCCTACCTGAGTTCAATCCCCAGTACCGCAAAAAAAAAAAAAAAAAAAAAAAAAAAAAAAAAAAAAAAAAAAAAAAAAAAAAAAAAAAAAAAAAAAAAAAAAAAAGAGTGCTCTTAGTTCTGTAGATACAGGACGTGTGAAGAGGTATCTAAGCAAACAAGACTTGCTATTTTTTTTTCCAGTTTAGTACCGTCTGCTCATCACCCTGGGCCCTATCGAATATCGCCTTGTCTACCCTGTCTTCATCACACCTATTAAAAAAGCCAGTTGGCTTATCAGTTATTTGGATCATCATTTCCTTTTGGTGTCTTCTGTGTCATGGAAAGTGGGTATTAAGTTAGCGTGTTTCCCTTTCTCTGCCTAATTTCTCTTTTACTATCGGGGGCACAGCCGTGCATCTAGGATGGGTAAAGACAAAATATTTGCCCTCTGTTACACAAATGCTAGAGCATTCTACATATATTCATTTGATCAAAGAAAATATAGGGAAAAGATTTAAGAAAAATTCTGGTTATTGAGTACCACAATATACAAAAGCAATTTTAAGAGGGAGACATTCAAAACAAGCTCAGTTAATGTCCTGATGAGTTATGCAGTACGGCGTGAGGGAAGTTCACGGTTTGAACAGTGCTTGATATTTAGACTCCAGTATGTCTCTGAAACGCATCAATCGGGCGCTGTCTTAGTCACTTTCCTGGTCCTTCTCACCCACACTTTAAAGGAGAAGAGGTTTACCAGCTCCAGGGGAGAAACCGCACATAGACCTTGGGGGAAGAACACTGCTTACAATCAGGCAGCGGGGAAGCAGAGAGATGGGGAGGAGCCAGGGGGGCGCGCAGTAGAGGTGCTCTCCAGGTCACGCCCCTAGTAGTTGATTCAGGCCCCAAACCCTAACCTAAACTCAGCTCGGTGCTGAATTCATTGGCAGGGGGAACCCACTTAAGAGTACTTCGATCCAATCACCTTTCTAAAGCCCCACTCCAAAACATGTTTTTTATTTGACTTTTTGATATTCAGCGTCCTTCTTGTACAAGGTAGGGAGTGCTGAGTATCTGCCAGACACAATTATAGGATACTAAAATCAACTACATTCACTTATGGAATATTAACTTCATAATGGGTAAAATGCCTAACAGTATTTGGCATGTTGTTTAACACTCGTATGGATTCTTTTTAACAGACTCTCTTTCTAGATTTAAATTTTTAAGGATAATTGACATTATCTCCTTTATGGTAGACTTTAATGATATTCCATATTGAATGAGATTTTGCATCTGCTACTTCTGGCCACCAGTCATGATATTTAATGTCAATAAGAATATTTTAAAAATTAGTTCTCTTGATCCCCAAATATTTCATATAGTAATAATGGGTTCCTCACGGTTTAACTATTAACCCTGGAGCCTTGTAGTTCTAAAACCAGTTCAGGCCAGGTGTTTTGTGGCAAATTTTTGTGTTATTTATGAGCCCTTAGTGAAGAAACATGGGATTGGAATAACTTTATACCTTAGAGAGTTTCCGTAAGTGAATAATTCAGTAAATATTAGCTAGTGGCTAGCAGGAACAATGGGTGAGAAAGATGAAAGGAAAAATCAAATGCTGTATGTGTGAGTAATTTGTGGACCTAAAGAGCAACAGTTGAAATAGAGAGCTGATCAAAGGCTAAGAAGCTCCAGTAGTAAATGAAAAACAAGAAGCCAAGTGTTAATCATTATACTCAAAGCAGTAGATATTGAATGCCCAGTTCTCTGCCAAAATCAACTAATTTTTTAGAAAGCCTGTTTGGTCCTGTCTGTGCTCCCTAAGACATAGTGCCAAGTAGGCCTTTGTCCAGACACCAAAATGAAGGGAAAAATAGTTTACTTATCTTAGCACTCAAAATGTGTAGAACCAAGCCGCTACTCTCAGGTAAAGAGCAATTATTTGAAATGAATGAATATGTATGTTTCTGTGCAAGATTCTATATATTCTGTGTTATAATGTGAAGGTTCACTATGTTTCCCCTTTGTTTTATGCTTATTTTTTCTTTTCCTTCCTCACCTCTTCATGTACTTCAGATTGAATTTTGGGGTTTTCCGCCTTCCCCAGGCCATGACAAGTCTTCTCTTGAATACTGAATTTAAAAAGAATAAAACATACCTTGACTCAAGGGGATTCCTGACATTCATGTTAGCTCACAATTCTCTTCTCTTGTGAATTATATATAATTTCTTACCTTTAAGTTCATGGAAAGTTATGTTGGTCTCTATGTTTTGACTTGTCTAGAACCTTTCATGACTGGTATTATTTAACATGATACTGAAGTGTATGTTGGGTCAAAACTAGCTGGAAAGTAGATGCTATTATCTATGTATCTGTCATATAAAATCAAATTTTCCTTTCTCCTTCTCTTTTCTTTCTTTACTTTTGTTTGTTTGTTGTCCTGCTGAGGGTAGAACCCTGGGCAAGCATTTTACCAATGAGTGATATCTTCAGCTCCAAGAATATTTAATCCTCCAATAAATTAATAAATAGTAGCTAAACCCATTTTCCAAAAAGTGTGTTTGCATAAGATCAGCTTGATTACAGATGAGCAAAACACCAAAGAAGAAATTCTCTGTATTACTGAAATCTAACTTTCACCTTTTTGGCGACTTCACTACTTCTTGTTCTTCTAGGTTTGCTTCACATAATTTTAATTTTTAACATTAATTTGGATTGTTACCGGGGCCTGAACATGAATAAGAAAAGTTTTGCATTTATTTTCCTTCCTTTAGAAAAGTAGTAAGTCCAAATGATTCTAACTTAGAGAAGAGAGAGGATATTTCACTGGGTTTGTGCATTTTCTGTACAGCTTTGTTTCATGTTTTCACTGTGGCAGAGGAAATAAGATAGTAGTGTGGTATCAGCAAAGTCAAAGAGAGTTGGGATAAGTGCGAGCATAGAAAAAGGACTTGGTGTGATATATAATTTTAATTATTTAGAGAAATGATGCTAGGAATCGAACTTTCTAGAATCAAAGAAGACTATTAAGATTTTTGGGCAAGAAGAATTGCAGCTTTGCCAGGAACTGAAAAGCAAAAATGACTTAAACTGGTGGTGAGAATCATTTCTGATGAGAAAAGCACCTCCTGAGATTAAAAGATACCCTGCCCAGCTCGGGCATTGTGGGAAACTGCCTCAGCTTTCCTAGAAGATGCAAGAGGTCAAGCACCGGGACAAATTTATCGTAGCTGGAGCTCATTTCCCTTACGTGCAGTCTCAGAGCTTAATTTTGTCAGTGTACTATTTGGCTATAAACTCAGTTATAGGAATCAGATAGCCCTGAGCCATATGTTATTAGTCAAATAATCCTAGCACTGTGACTTAGTTTCTCTGTGTCCTAGCTGTGTGTGGGTTTCATCTAGAAAAAGGAGATAATTACATTCACTTTGTAGAATAATGGAGGGTTAAAGAATTATCTTTAAAGTCCTTAAAAGAAGGTCTCAACCCTATAAAACATTTTCAAAGCAATTTAAAGACAAGTTTTACTCCTAGGGAAAGATTCACACTTATCTCTTAACAATTGAATCTATAGTTCAAATTGAACATTTATTAACATATCATGGGGAGAGGTGGGTGAAACTTTTAGTCTGTCATTCTTTACCATAAAGAAAGTCACATGTGAGTTACAAACACAATGCTGCTTATGGAAGCAGTGTAAACCACTGGTAGAATTGGTACAGTGAGTCAAAATACCAATACGACCCTGCGGGAGAAAAAAAAGAGTGATTTTCTGTTTCTTCAACCATAAAAAGAGTCATAGTCAATACTGTTTGATAAAAGAAATGCTCACAAGAGAAAAATATACAAATTTATTTCATCAAAGTTTTATGTGACATAGAATCCTTCAGAAATGTTGACCAACACTTTACAGAATATAGTTTATTTTTATGCCTGGTTTAAGTGAATTCCAAACAGCCATTTAAAAATAATATTAAGCAAAAGGCTACGATCTAATGGTGAGTCTTCTTGGGTAGCTTTCCTTTCTCCTGGGTAAGACCAGGCACCCTCTGTAATGAGTCTTTGAAAAAGAAGGGAGTGATGTCTCTAGGTTTTATGGCTCACAGTGTTTTTTCTTGTTGTTGTTCTTGTTGGGTTTTGTTTCATTTTGTTTTGTTTTGTTTTGTTGACATAAGGTCTCACCATGTAGTCCAGGCTGGGCTTGAATTCACTATGTAGCCCAGGTTGACCTCAAACTCATGTCGATCCTCTTGACTCAGCTTCCCAACTACTGAGATTACAGGCATGTGCCACCACCCTTGGCTTGGTTCACAGTTGACAGGGATTTAGGAGCAACTTTTGTTAAAAGCACTGTTTACCTGGGTGTTATGGTTGATACATTGTGTCAACTTGGGGAGTCTAGAGATTTAGCTGAGTGACTCAGGAGGAAGCTAAGGTGCTTACTTTGCATACATGCTGAGCCTGTGGAAGAGGAGGGCATGAAGATTGTGTGAGAGGTACATGCCCCCTGGGTGGGGGTAGCCTGTTTACAATGTAAGGGAAGGAAAGAGGCTGCTGGCAGCCATTCCTCCCTTTTGCTGGTTGTTTTTGCTGTGCTCTGCTACCATGAACATTTGCTCTCTGCCATGTGCCACTCTGCCTCAGAACCAGCTAAATATGGACTGAAACCTCCACAAACTGTAAGCTAAATAAACCTTTCCTTCCTTCCTTTTGAGTGTTGGGTATTTTGTCTCAGCAAGAGAGAAAAGTAACCAAGACACTGGGCCTTAACATGTCTGATTAAACTAAAAAAGAACTAAAAAGTAAAAGCAGAAATAAAAGCTTATTATCTCTGCCTTCATATTGCATATATCTCATTTGGTACCTTAAGTTTGGGTCAGATTCTGCTCTGCTCTGCATGTACATATGTTAGTCATTTAAAGAGCATTAATATTAGCCTAAATGTACCTGATATTTATCCTTCCATTCAAAGCATAAAATATAAAGATAAAAGTAATTAAGATGTTCTTAATATTTGTAGGGATATCATAGTCAACAGATTGTCAATCATCAGCATTTGCAACAACCTCTTTTAGACTGTTGTACTAGGCCAACTGTGTGGCATCTGGATATCTCCAGTTATTACCCTAAACCAGAAAGAGCATGTAGACGTTATCCATGCTAACTCCACTTTGTTCCTTTCACTGATTCATGGACTTCTTTCTCTCCCTTAGCTTATCTCAAGTTTCAGGAACAGCAAACTCTGTAGGTAGTCCTCTCCCCTGGCACCAGCAAAACAAGAGAGATTCAGATGAGATAATGATCAACCAGGCCTCAGTTGATTAATACTCCCTGAATATGCATATTTATTGATCCCATGGTTTTGTTCCCTCCCTAATAAACCTTTAAACTTTTCTAACACTCTGAAGTCATACACTAGGTCGATAAAGCTCCTTGAGATTTCTGATGTTGCTACACTGAGAATGAATTCTGAATGAAGTTCCTGCTTTCACCACCACTCATTTCTCGTTTGACCTATTGTGGGGTGTGGCCAAATCCAGACTATTGGGACCACCAGACCCAAGGCTCCTCCCAGGACTCTGGTAACACTGTGATGGAGAGTATGGTTTCTATGACCCACTTGCAGAGGAAGTGGGCCAGGAGAGAGGAAGACAGGAACAGGTCAGAGAGACCTTGCTTCTGAGGTGCTCTAATGTTCTTCAGTTTATATTATTGATGTTCCTCTCTCTTTCCTGTTAGATTTTTATGCTCAGAATGGTCTTGAAAGAGTTGAAGATGATGCAGTAATTGAGATTTGGAACCCTGAATAAGTATGTGAAGCAGAAACCTCCTCCCATAAAATGAAAAACAAATGAGTGGACTGTGTGTTTCACTGAATGGTTAAATCATTACCTGGAAATTTGATAAATGAGGATCAGATGTGGCATGAATTCATGAAGAAGTCTACGGGTGTTGGATGAAGAAAGGAAAATTCCACCAAATGAATGCTACAGAGTCACAAAACAATGCCATTTTGAGCCAAAAAAAAAAATTAGGTTAGAAAATACTATAGAATACATTCTATTTTTATTCTTTTGCATAAAGGGAATGTTTAATATGGTAAAATTGAAGGTTAAGAAAGGGATAGATTTCTAGCGAATTTGTTTTTAGTTCATAGAATAGACTCCTATGAGTGCTCTTATGTGTCCTCAACTGCTCTCCCTAATATAATGTTAAAAGATGACATTATGATTTTGACATCAAAGATGATTTATCCTCCCATTCAAAGCATACGATATAAAGATAAAAGTAATTAAGATGTTCTTAATATTTGTAGGGACATCATAGTCAACAGATTGTCAATCATCAGCTTTTGCAACAACCTTTTTTAGACCGTTGTACTAGACCAACTGTGTGGTATCTGGATATCTCCAGTTATCATCCTAAACCAGAAAGAGCACATAGACGTTAAAGGATAAATAATGACATTATGATTTTTACATCAAAAGATGATTTTGACATCAAAAACTTGGATTGGAGATTTTTTCAGATTTATCCTCATGTAACTGCAAAGCTACCATTACTATCCGCATTAGGAGGCAGCCAGTCCTTTAATGAGATAAATGGATGTGCACTTTGACAGAGAGAATCAGGATCCCAACATAGCTAAAGATGGAAGCAAATGAACAAACACGAGGGGGCCACCACACAAGGGGCAGGTGAACCAGGAAGAAACCAGCATGGTGCCATGTATGTGGTGGGGTTCAGAACATGGACTCCACAATAGGACACCTGGGCATTTGAGCAAACTATAACAGAAAAGTCATTTTCCCCTGCTTACCCTTCCACCTTGGAGCATGGAACAGACCAGGAAGCCAATGAAAGAACCTCTGATGTTTGCCTGCAGCAAGTCTCAAGACCCTCACTGGAGAAGACCCATTCCTAGAAAGAAAGACCAGACGGATATTACTTTTGAAGACCACAGATGCAAAAAAAGAAGCAAAAAGATCCTCTTACCCAAGTGTCACCACTGCAACATATTTTTCTAGCAAATCAGGTTGGTCTACAATGATCTACTTCTCCATCAAACCTAGAATAGAAAAAAATACAAATTAATTTCTGTCTTTGGGTCTTCATTTTTGAAATTTTCTGTGTTGTGAAAACTTATTCATTAACCACATTTGCATACTCTTCTGTTGTCAATCTTTTGTAAATAAGAGCATCCATCATGAACTTAAAAGGGGAAGGAAAGACATTTTTTCCCCATAGAATTTGATACCTAATGAAGAATGGCTAAGACATTCCACTCGCTCCAGATCCTCCAAGAGAGTTTCTGGGACAGTTGACAAAAAGCAGATGAAAGGTAAGAATTCTTATGATAATTAGGTCTTCCAGATCTGTGTTTACAGTGCCTGGTTGAGCAAAGAAAGTAAAAAGGTCTCATAAGATTGAGCTAATGACAATGACTGGATACTTAGAGGGCTGCGTGGAGCTCACCAAGCAGAAAAATTTTAAGTCCACTGGCACCACTGTGTGGAATCTTAAACTGATGCTTGTTAATTTTCTTCACATCATGGCACACATAGAAAATCTTCCTGTGTGAATGGCATTCTTGCATAAATGAATATGTTGTACGTGATTGGAAATAACAGGTCAATGACTCAAACCCTGGTGAAAATGTGGCTAACTTAAAATATGCATTTTCTTTTCCAGAAGACATTTCTGCAAAGTGACTGCTGTGCTACAAGCTGGTTTCCTAGTTTTCTTTGCATATCATGGCCTTGTGGAGACTAGTTCTCATTAATCAAATGCAAACAGAAATAATACGTGATGCTTTATAGAGGGAAATGGTAAAATCAAATTAGGTAGCAGAATAGAAGGTGAGGAGAACTTTGGTGGATAAATCATCTTCATGGAGAAAAATCATCTGCTGACCAGAAACATTAATTTTTGATAGTTATAGAAGCAAGATATGAGCTACTGTAATACTGTGTTATACCACTGGGACATTGCTATAGGTTCTAGCAGTATCTTAACTAAAACATGCCTGACTTCAAGGCCTGAGATGGTCAATAATTCACGTCACCTGTAACCCATTCACAGTAAGTGGTGTGTCCTTTATTTTACCTTTATCTATCACTAAGTGCTTCCACTTCATTAATGGTTCATACTTCAAGGCAGAGACAAGAACTAGCATTAATTAAACACCTATTATTAGAAGCCCATTATTAGAATCCTGAGGCCTAATATTACCACCACCTTGAGTTCTTTTCATATGTGTTTGATATAATTCTATGTAAAAATTCAACCCTAATTTTCAGATGCCATGTCAATCCTTTCCCCCAATGTTTTTCTTTGCACATTTCTATCAACACACAATCCTATAGGAATGTTTTATCTTGGGTTAAATCAATTAAGGAGTTTAAAAATCAGAGAGCATAACCATAATAATATAATAATTACTATGATATGTAGAAGATGTATGTAACCAGTTAGGTCAAATTCATGCAGATTTAGATTTCTAGATTTAAGGCTTTAGAAAATCACCTTTTTCAGTTGTACTTTCTCTGGTTTGGCTTAATTCTATGTCTCCTTGTGGTACAGTCAATTTTAATGTACTATCACTTTAGTAGATATTTCATCAGAGGGGAATCCAATCTCCCTCTCTGACAGCTTGGGCAGAAGTCCCGGTGTTTACTCTTAATGATCTTATTGTCCTGATGTTGGTCAGACACCAACAACTGACCTAGTCACTTTGCAAAGAGAATCAAAATTAATTAGATAAGCATCTACTTTCTGAGGCACTTCTAGGGCTCTAGGTGGATTCAGTTTTATCCAAAATATATGGAACAAGAATGAGGAAGAAACATTATCCCAAAGGCTGTCATTTCCATCAGGACAGGGGACAGGAAGTAAAGCATCCCAGGGTGTGTCTCATCTTCCGTCTTTACCTCGCCACTCCTGTCATCTCACTTTACCTCTAACGTAAATGTGTCTTATATCATCTGGTCCTTTCTTCTTACCTTCACTTGCTTGACCATTTGATCTTCTTCTAACCCCTCTAAGAATGTCAGACCTGTGCTCTCAACCTCATTTGGTCTAAAGATGAGTATTCCACTTAATGGGTCAGTCCATCCAAGTAGACTTTCATTTCAATAGGAAATTACTTTATCAAATTTTACCCTCCTGCTCTAGTTGCTTCCAAGCAAATCCCCTTTTAAAAAGTACACTCATATTTAATATGCAAAAGATCAACTTGTAATATTTATGTGAAGAATTCCAATGTAAATGATGTGCAGGACTGCAAAATAGGTAAATGTAAGAGATTTATGAACTCTTTTGAAAGAGGATTTGTTGCTTACTAGAATAAGGAGGATTATGCGAAGATGATTTTTAAAGTGTATTTTACAACCTAGGATCAAGATCTGCCCCACCACCAACTAACATGGTAATTTTAAGATAAATCTTTTTGAGCCATTTCAAGACAGTGGTTTAGGGAGTATTGTGTTTGTTGCCCAGAACTGTGGTGAAGCAACAGCAAGCAGAAACACTGAAACACATCCAGTATCTAGAGAAAGATTTATTCGTGAAGACAGATGCTGATCAGGATCACTCCCAAATTATCAGGCCCCAATTGCTGGTAGTTTGGGGCTTCTTTGGGATAAGCAAGCAGAAAGTACAGAGGCAGAATTGCTTGTAAATTGGTGATTGGTTCATACAGTGTGTGTCAGAGTGACCAGCTATGCATCACAGTGAGCAGCCATTTTTCTAAGAGATCAGAAGCAACTGGGACTGGAACAGGAACTTACCTGGGCATCTAGCAAACTACAGTGACAAGCAAAATTGATAGGTTATATGGGCGACAGTAGCTAAGTCAGCAAAGCACTCTCAATGTACACTGTCTGCCAGTGTTTTGCTTATTCATTCAAATATTTACGAGGAACCAGATGACTTTCCAGGATGTGGTATGGACCAAGAGAATTTAAAAGTGAATAAACTCATCTCAGTCTTCAAAGACTTATTAGTTTAATGGTGGAGGAGGAAATAGAAAAAACACTAGTGAAGTGGTGTGGTTCATATGGATAGCACTGTGTGATTCATGCATCAGTAGGTATGTTCACAGGGAACTATGGAAACAGAGATGAGGAAGTCAAGTTTTTGCCAGAATGTAAAACAGATTGTCTCTAGTTGCTGGGTAGTACAATATTGAATTCAAAATGTGCTTTAAGTGTTTGAGCAATGGCACAGAATTTACTGCAACAAGTCAACAAAGATAAGTGGTTGATCTGATTTTTGGAAAATAGGGTTGGTGTTTGAGGAATATTTTTGACATAGACTGAGGATAAAAGCTAGACTTTTGCAAATTTCCTAAATGATTTTGACCTACTCTAAGCTCATGTTCAATGAAGAGATTTGTCTCCAGGAGAGGACTTCATAGATGACTGGATGTTATACTCAGGATTTACAAGGGAATGAATTTGATACAGGACACATAATTTATGAATTATTTTACAATAGTCACTCGAAGTGTCAAGTGAAGAACAGTACAGGAAATCTGTCTGCACATGAGGGACCCAAAGAATTTAGCTGAGTGCCTGGATCCCATTACAATGTCCTGCACAAGTCCACCTGGGGGCCTAGGGCACACAACAATGTCTCATGCAAGTCAGTATTAAGAACCTGCATGGGGAGGACCCAGAGGTCAGTGGTGGAAGCTAGAAAGTCTATGCAAGCGGGATGAAGGGTCTTTGTCAGCAGGCTGAGGGATCTGCACTGGATCCATAAAGCAATGCTCAAGATAAAGGATCAGAGCTCTCTCGAAAAGAACTGCAGCTCTCCACAGCAACAGCAAGGTCCAGAGCTCCTCTGACAGTGAGAACACCTGAGTTCCTTATCAGGAAAACCAGCACGACAAGCTCCTCCAGAAGAATCAGCAGCGCACGTCTTTCCCTCTAGTTCTCTTTTTTATGCTGTTGGCAACGACCCTCAGCTGGGTCTTCCACACCCAGCACCAGGCTGATTCAGTTCCGCTGGGTATTGCAGGTTGCCCATTAGTTAATTCACCACTTCAGAGTACAATAAACCAGGAGGTAGGTAATGACGCCCCACCTCTTAATTCATACTGTCTCTTAAAAAATTTCTAGGACCGAGTAATTTATAAAGATCAGACATTCATTTCCTTGTAGTCTCAAGGCTGAGAAGTCTAAAATCACTGTGCTCACTTCCAGTGTGGGCCTTCTTGACGCAGTTGCACATGGCAGGAAGGCAAAGACGAGGCGAGGGAGTGCAACAGGGGGCTGAGTGCGCCCTTTGATGATGAATTCCCCACTTTTTTGCAACAAACACACTCGCCGACTAATGAACCCACTCCTGTTATAAGACCACGAAATAAATCAGCTGCACAAGCTTAAATATCCATGGTTTCTTTTCTACGAGAGACCCCAAGTGTAAATAAGTCAAAGGGCAAAAGAAAAGGCAGATGGTAGGAAAGAGGGAGATAAGTCTTTTGCAGAAAGGTAGGGCACCAAGAAATGGAGCATAGGGAGGAGATAAGGGAGGGGAAGGGGTGAAAAAATAATTAAGGTGCCTTATTTATATGTACCTGTGTCCTACAATGAAGGTAATCGTTATACTGCAGACATGTCCTAATCAACATATTTTAGATCTCTGTCAAATTGCAGCTTCACTAAATGAACCCTGTAATACAGACACAGACACACATACCCACGTGTGAGCAAAATTTTCCACAGAAACACTAATGAAAAAAAGTAAGAAATACAATATCAAGGAAGGCAAGCGCAGCCCTTGCTGGCTCAGTGCCCGCCTTCCTCCACTTTTAGCTGTTGTCGCTAGAAATGTAAAATCTCTGTAAAGGAATTTTTCCAGAAACAAGGCACGTATATATTTTTCTTTAACAAATTATAGCTTAACAGTGAGTAGGTGGACTATTTAATAAAATAATCAGTCTGGAAGAGCAAGAAATAAGTCAATGAGAGATAAATTATACGTGAGAATTTTCTTATAATTTTTGCATTATGCCATTTAATTAAGTGTGAAATGTTTATTTCATCTGAAAGTTGTTTGTGTTTTACTTGCCACCAGGAATCAACTCAGGACATAATGCTTGCCAGGCCAGGGCTGTGCCACTGAGCTCTATCCCCAGCCTGAAAGGTTTTTAACCATAATTCCTTATGCAAAATTTAACTTTATCACTGTATTTACTCTTACAGCTATATGTGATGCATATATGTATAAAGGTAATATACAACCATGTATACACATGATATATACATCCTATATACACATCCATAAAAGTCATTTGTATGAGAAATGATAAAGTCTGTAAAAGTAATCATATACATTGGCAAAAAGTAATCATACGTATTGATAAGTGATAAGGCCTAGTTATTTACTTGAAGAATTGCTCCAAAGATTGGAAAGGCTTCCTTTGATTTTTCAGGAAATGATGGAATTACATATTTTTTATGTTGTCAAAATTCTTTTGAAAAAATTCTTTTCTTCAGAAGTGTGCAGGATTGAATCAGGGTTTACACACTGAGCTTCACTCCAAACCACCTGCCCCCTCCCCTTTTGAGAGAAGGTCTTGGTGAGTGGGTAAGTTGCGCAGATCAGGTACTAACTTGTAGTTTAGTTAGTACTGCATCTACTTCGTCGTCTTCTGTGTGTGTGTGTGTGTGTGTGTGTGTGTGTGTGTGTGTGTTTTCAGTACATTTCATTAGAAAAAGGCATTGACACACAATATATTTCTATATAAAATGCATCATTTTAAGAAAGGAAATCCAGAAATAATCAATGAAAGCAAATCATGGCTACTGTGTTGCAGCACCTGGACCTTTCTCAGGCTGGGTAAGAGCTGACCCCACAGGGGGGCCAGATGATTGTTCCAAATATAATAGATTGCATCCAGTTGTTTTAGCATTCAGATAATTGTTATCCTTGGCTTAGTGGCTAGTAATGAGTTATTTTGACCTGGACATCTTTTCTGCAGCCCACTACTAATTTTATTTTAAGGGAAACAGTACTTATTTCCCATCTTTCTTCTCTCATCTTCTCTTTTATGGAGCCATTCTACCTTTCTTTCTTCCTAGACCTTTAGCTCCAGGCCACAAATCACTAACATTAATTTCCACTTGTCTTAGATTAATTGTCTACTTTGTTATTCAGGCATTCCATCAACATGAATCATTAAGAATTCTTTAACAATTTCCTGCTCATGTGTAATCCACTTATTAAATGTGTTTACAATTATTCTTCTAGTTTCATCATAGTTCTGACTTATTGCATTTGACTTTGCTGATTTATGGCTTCTTCTGAAAGGCTGTCTGCCTCCTCAAGCCCTGTTGAATTAAATGCTTTCAGATATAATCAGCTTGTTCATACATTGAGTCTTTATTGAGTAATTCTATAGTTGGGATGAAGTCGCTGAAAATGTGTGGTGAAAACCACTTTTTTGGTATTTTTTCAATGCCTTGTTGTTACATTACACATATTAAGACAACTGCTATAGGATATAATTTAAATATATTAGATGCAGGTGTCAAGCCTCTAAAATGTGTCAATAGTTGAGTAGTAAATGGATTCCTAGGTAGGGACTTAGACAGTTTGGAATCTTAGGATCTAGTAATTCTTAGTTCCATTCTTGCTGAGCCTTTTAAAAAATATTTTAGGATATGTGGATTACAGTTCTAATGATGCTTATTATAATAAAAATCGTTTGAGCAGTTCTTTGTCAATACAGGATAAATATTCTACATAGATTTCTCATTTGGGTTTTAAAAACTCTAAAACAGATACTTAGCATTACCATCATTATTATTGTTAGCATTGTTACCCAGCTCCATGGTACAGATGGCAAACTGAAGCTTCACTAAGATGCAATGAGTCTTAACAAAGATGAAAAGAGTCTTAGTCCATTTGAATTTAAAAATCTTATTCTGAGACTGCACATTTCTGTGCAAAGAGGAATTCAACCTGAGTGGAAATTTTAATAACAGTATCATCCAGTTAGGAGAAACTTATTTCTTTAGAAATTTGAGAGAGAGGAGAGAGAGAGAGAGGGAGAGAAAATGTGTAACTTTTGCATATTCATTATCTATGGAAAGCAGCATTGTAAAACTGTGCATTCCTACATAAATTTGTCAAAGTTAGAGGAAGACAAAGCTATTTTATATTTCTTCAGTGAAATAACATCTCCGTGGTTTGCCTGTACTCAACACCCTGCTGGTTCTCATCATGCAGCCTTTACCAATAACTTATTAGCCATTTCTTTTTCTGTCAAACGTTTGTCTACATGAAAGTAAACTGAGGATACAGCATCAGACAGTCACATTTTGTATCATTCCATTTCAATATGGTCACCTCCCTCATTCCTGTCTTCCAAATATGTATAAATAATAAAACAAAAAAGCATATTTCTTTTGCTCCCCAGGTAATAATTGAATAGAGATAAAATTATGTCAAAAAAAACACTTTTTAGTAGGTTATACATTAACCTCAGTAGATTTATACATGTCTTAATTTCTGGACCCTATGAATTTACATCCTTTGGATAAGGTTCCTGGTTGATGTAATAAAGCAAAGGATAGTGACATGAGGAGGTCTTCCTAAATCCTCTGGGTGAATGTAAAATACAATCACAAGTCTACTTATAGGAGATATACAGGAGAAATTTGACAGACCCAGAGAAGAAGAGGATCTGAAGACTGCTGCACAAATTGGAGTGATGTGGCCTCAACCCAAGGCACACACAGGAGTCTTTAGGCAAATGCCTATAGGAACAGGAGGATACAAAGGAAGCTCTCCCTTAGAGCCCCCAGAGTGTATTTCTGCTCACATTCTGATTTTGGATTTCTTGCTTCCAGAACTAGTGAAGAATGAATTTCTGTTCTTTTTAGTACCCAGGTTAGGGGTAATCTGTTCTGAAAAGCCACAGGAAAGTAATACATATTTATATCAATGAATATTGAGAAATCAGATTAAGTAAATTACTCCATAGGCCTAGCCTGTATAATGAAAAATGTATCATGAAGAAATGAATATAACCCACCTCAGCAATAACAAACTCTACAGAAATTTCCAAAGATGTTGCATGTGAATTATGAAGTCATCTATATTTTATTATACTGAAATTTAATTTCACAAACAGTTGTGGGACATTAGTTCTTGAAGAATTTAAAAACAATAGAATAAGTTAGTATTCTAACAGAATCACTCATTCTCTCAGAGATAAGAGTGAAATAAATAACTTGAGCATTGATTTGGCTACTTACCAACCGTAGTTTTGGACAAGTTGTTCACCCTATCTCGTCTCTGCAGAGATGTGGTAAAGTGGCAAGTGTATGGGGAGGAGATATTTATAAATAGGCTCTGCTTGTGATAATCATTACCTTAGAAGAGGACATAATTTTTTGTTGTTGTTGTTGACCTTGTACTCTGGTGGCCAACTGAATTTTCTTCAGTTTTATTTTTATTTTCTGATTTGATGAACCAAGAATGCTTATATAATCACACACAGTACTTGTTTGATATTTCACTGTTGCTGTGACCATTTGTGTGGATTTTTCCATGTGTCATGCATTTCGTGGGCACATCTCTCCACTGCTCAGGAAATTGGGTGCGTGTCTACTATGCTCCTTCCAATGTGTCTTCATTTATGCTTGATACATGTTTCCATTCTATAGTGCTGGCCCATCCGCTTTAAACCTGGGATGTCTAAACTGTCAAGGCACAGCTCGTATAGCTAAATTTGGTTTTATCCCTGCAAATGTTTCAGAGAGGCTAGTAGAAGAAATCTTGATTTTGGGGAGACTTCCTTCCTGGTTAGGAATACTGTTTAAAGAAAAAAACAAAAATTAGGAAGAATTCTCTGCTCTACTGTGCCATATTTAAAAATGAGGAAAACACATTTCTCTTTTTTATATTTTCTTTTGGGGGTATCTTCCTCTACTGACCTAGACTTTGTGTGGTATTTCTATGGTAACAGTAATAACATTGGGAGAGAAAAATTGGAGTTTTAAATGTCATATTGGAAATAAAATGCCTGTCTCAGTTCTAAGAGGTGGATTCTGGTATCTGTGGGGAGAGACAAACCAAAACATGCCTATTTGTGGCAGACACTGAGGCCCTTCGCAAGTATTCTAGCTGCCACTACAAGTACAAAAGGATGTTATACCTTTGTTCTCTTTGCAATTGTGACATAATTTTGAGACTTGCCTTGGGTAGGGACATGACAGCAGAAATGACATGTTTTTCTTGGGAGAAATCATTTAAGTAGTAAAACAGTCCAATGCTTCCTAAGCCACGATTCTCATGGAACCTGGTGTTGAAATAGTCTCTGCCAGTCCACATAGGAATGCATGCTATTCACCTCCCACCCACTTGAGCTTGTAGAGTTAAGGAGAAATTATTCTTGGTTTTGTATACTGCAGCACAACCCAGACTGACTGATAAAGACATAGATCATATTATTCAAAATCCTTCTTCATGTGTGAAGGTATGAACATGAATTAGATGATTATCAAGCATTTTATGAAATTCTTATATTCCACATGAGTCTAGCAAAAACAAAGTAGATTTTTCCCTCTTCTTTTTGAAAAATGCAATCACCAACACACTATGCAGTTGGGACCCTTTAAAGGGCACTGTTTTGTTTGTTTGCTTTAACAATACTCAGCTACAAGCAGAGCTTCTGATTTCATTGTTACTTTGAAATACCATGAGGTTTCCGCTTGCACAGAGCCCTCCACCTTAAAAGTCAAGTGATTTGATTTGTTATCTGGTTCTGGGTTACTCTTTTATGTCCTTCTGGCACAGATTAATGTTTTCTGAAAAGAGAAAAAGTAAAATATGACGTGTGGTGCACAGCAAAATAAAACATCTGAAACTAAATTTTTACTTAAAATATGTTTAAATCTTCACAAAACAAACAATTTTTTAGATGACTGATTCAATCACAGAAGCTCCTCTCCCCACATCAAGCTGATACGCCATAATGGAGCCTGATGGAGTACAAAAGAAAAGTGTTATACTTTCCTTGCGTTGCATCTGTTTTTCTACTGGGGCTAAATGTTTCCTGCTTCAGGTTTTATGGAACAAGATATATACATATGATTTCCTCAGGCCTTTGCATTTAGTTCATAATTTAAAAAGGGTTGCAGCTTTTATCTTGGTTAGGGATTAGCAAACATCTTACACAGGGCCATGTATTAGTCTACTAAGGCTGTCATAGCAAAAATACCTCAAGCTGTTTAAGCGTGATGTAGTGCATGGTGGTGCTTGCCTGTAGTCCCTGTACTCAGCAAGGCTTCAACAGGAGGATCACAAGTTCAGACTCAGCCTGGATAATTTAGGAACTTAGTAAAACAATGTCTCAAAATTAAACAAAAACGTGGGAGCGGAGTGGAGATTGGAGACAGATGCTGATCACTGAAAAAACTCTGAGTTCAAAGCCCAGTGCCAAAAACACAATAATGATAACAACTAAAAACCCAGATAAAACATAACGAAAAGCTTCAGACATTTTCTGAGGCTGGAAGTTCAAGATTAAACCTGCCCGCCAGCCTTACAGATGACTCCTTCTAGCTGTGTCTTGTGGGGCTTATTCTCTATGGAAAGCACTCATTATGCAGTTTCTTCTTTTGCAGGAACTCCAGTCCTACTGGGTTGGAACAGAGCTACAGGGACTCATTTACCCTTAATTGCCTGTTCAAGCACCGTGTCTTGGAGTACAGTTGTACTGGGGCCAGGGGTCCAGTGTATGAAATAAGAAGGGATGAATTTTAATCTTGGGGGCCACAAGGTCTCTGTTGTAAGTAGGCAACTTTCCCACTGTATTCTTCAGTCAGTCTTTAGTAATATGCTTTTAAAATGTCAATGGCTGTATTCCAATTAAGTATCATTTAAGACCACTGGCATTTGAATATTACATAATTTTCATGTGTCATAAAGTACTATTATTTTTACATTATCTCAACCATTTAAAAATGTAAAATTTATTGTGCATTTGTGGCCATACAGTTAGTGACTGAATTTGGTCCACAGGTCACAGGTTGTGAGGCCTCTTGTTGTGCTGATTGTGAGAATTGCTGGGCTGTGTAAGTCTGGCCTTTGTTACCACAGGCATGGATCACCTGCTACCTCATCACATTGTTAGTTAAATTAGCCTTCCACCTTGCACTTTGTGCTAAACTGGACCAATTTATGACTGGGAAGCTGTTCTATATCTTCATCTGTTTGTGGACTTACTGGCTGGGGCGCTATCAGAACTTGAATATAGGTCTTTTTTCTGAGAGATTGATTTCTAAGTACATCATTTCACTTCTGTTGCTGTACAACAAGCAAAAATTAAGTGCTCTTGATCATCAAGGAAAGCTTCAAGAATGCCTGAGAAATGATGAAAAACACCAAATGTAGTGATCTACTGCTTCCACAAAATAGAATTGGTGAATGACAGACTTTTAACCAACCCAAAGCCGAATTATTGGGTGTTTGTTATTGATATGCTTATAATTCGAATATAAATAAAATTTGTCTTTGACCTTAAAAATTTGATCTGAGTCATATGGACAATTCATGATGACATTGTGTCATTTTGACTTCCTAGGGTGTATTGAAAATAAAAAATATATGAAACAAAACAAGAGTACTCTCTGAGCTTTGTAGTCACTGCAAATAAATATGTTAAGAGCACACACCAATTTGTTGTGTATTTCACACGAATATGAATTCAGAGTCTTAAATATCAGTTCTGATATTATTGACATTTAGCTCTTTATGAAGTGATTATTCTAGATTTTAAAAGGCAGATAGTACAGATTTTTTTTTAAGTTAAGAAACTCTCAATGGATTGTAATCAGACTTTTTTTTAGTAATTTTATTTATAAAAGGTTTTTCCAGTTTCTTAAAAATTCTAAAATCAAATCTCAGAAGTATATGGTAGATTTCCATTTTTATATTTTACTTGTTAAATTTTCATAACTGATTATTTTTCTATTCTATAGAGAAGAATGCAAGAAAGATAAGTAATAGTTGTTTATGTAGTTGTATTATTAAGCCAAATGTAAAATAAGTTCCAAATTTATTTTTAGCAAATTACAAAGGACAGCAGATTTTTGCATGGTGGGCTTTCTAGTTATTTTACAAAGTGAGCCACAGTTACAGGAGCGTATTGCAAAAACAAAGGTACAGACTATTGAACATTCCTGATGCCAACAACTTGATAGTTCACTTAGCCTCCGGAACTATAAGGAACAAGTTTCTCCTGTTATCTGGTCTCAAGTATTCTATCAAACACTATGAAGGAATTAATTTAAATCTTATTTATTTCATCCTTTTGAAATATGTTGCAATACAACCTAAAATATTATTTTAAGTGCCACGATTTCTAATGTTGCTGCAGTACTACTTAATTGCCTTTAGGAGCTCAGTGAAGCACATCATAAAAGTGAACATCTTTCCTTGAAATTTCTCCCTTCAAGAAAGATACTCCCTTCACTTGTGGATTGGGACCGACCTTGTGACTTGCTTTTGATCAACAGAACGTAAGAGAAGTGCCATTGCACATCTTAAAGTGTTTACATTTATGTGACCAGAAACTATGACTTTCTTGTAAGCAAGCCTCAGAATCTTCTGGAAAATGAGAGCTATGTGTAAATAAACTTTCAGAGTCAACACTATCCTAGGCAAGTCTATCAGAACTGATCTCAGATGAGGAAAATTAACAATAGTAATATTCATCTACAACATGTTTCTTAATCACATCCTCAAAAACCACTTATCAGTCTTTTGGAAGTTCTGTCAGAGCAGAACTTGGGGAAGGCACAGTTTTGAGAACTCTGCTCAGAAACAGATGAGAAGGTTAGCTTATCCTTTTATGCAATGTTTGCTTTCTGGCATTATTCAGTGGGTAAAGAAAGATGCTGAATTACATCTGGCTTTGCAGAGAAAGCTGGAATAGAGACTTCTTAACAGGTGTTCAATTTATAATAATAACTGTAACCCACACCTGCATTTTTACACAGAAAGAAGATTTTGGCTAGTCTACAGAAAAACTCTTACAGAGAAAACTGTAGTGGTTTATCACGAACAAATATACTTGGCATTAATTACACTGCATGAAGGTGAGAAGATATGCCAACTCTTACTAGAAAAGGGAATACCAATTTTTGTGGAGGACTTAAAAAGATTAACTTTAGAAGGAACTCTGTAACTTGATTATATTTTAAAATGTTTTTATTTAATTAAACCAGCAAGGCAAATTAATTAGAATTGGAAAACAATTATGGGTGAGCATTGAGTGGAAAGAGATAATGAAATGAATAAAAATTATCTGTTGCTCTTATGTGCAATGAGGAAGAAAAGAAACTAAGAAAAATAAGCCTTTAAAGTGAAGAGTATCAATTTAAAGTCGTTTTTATGCTGCCAGATTTTCAGTAAAGTTTATGGCAAATGTTAATGAAGGGGAGGAGTCTCATTTACAAAACCTGTTAAGCCTAAAGCTGGAAAAGAGGAAACTAGGAAAAAAATTCATTTTCTTTTTTTACAAGACCCTTATTCCATAGGATATGTTGGCCTTTACTCAGACTTTCACTGAACACAGATGACTCCTAAAGGAATGATATTTGGATCCTAACTGACATCGCTTTGCCACTATTACTTGAAAAGTCGACAAAAATGGCTCCTCACAAAAGCAAGGAAGAGCAGTGGGCAGCCCTCCTCCAGCCCTCGCCTCCTCCTACTGTGCAGCCACCTCTCCTCTCTGAGTCCTCTAAAGCAGCGCATCTTTTATCCCATACCCCACGTCGGAAACTAGGGGTAAGTAGGAAAATTGCGTACCCTTTGCGCTTTCCTGCTGCCAAATTTATACCTTCCCTTTCAGAGTCGCTCTTGTCTGAAAGCTGAGGAAGCCCACGCACTCATCTTTTATTCACTCATCCTCCTTAAATTCCCTCCTTTCTGGCTCCTGTCATAATCTTTTCATTGAAATGGTTCTAATTAATGTCACCCTCAATCTTCTTGTTGTCAAATCCGACAGACTTTCTCTGTCGTCATCACGTGCAGTCTCTCAGTGGCATTTTCCATGGTTAGCCGCCTCCGTCCTGTATGTATCAATAGTCCCTAGTTCAATGCTCCCCATAGAATAATGGCTTTAACAAATAAAAGATACAGAACCCTTGTTCTGAGTCTTATCCCTCAGAAAGGGGGGGATTCACAGCCTTGAAAATTGTCTAAAAGCGGACACTCTCTCCCCTGCTCCAAACCCAACCTCTTCCTCCACCCACCCTTTCCATCTCAAAATAGCTAAAACAACAAAATCTGGAAAGCATTCCTCTAGCTTGCAACTTTTTCAATTGAAAATTTTCAAATCTTCAGGAATATGTGAAGAGTAATCCAGGATATGCTGAAATGTAAGTATATATTAGCAGCATCTGCTTTGCATCTCTTTATAACACTTTTATTTTAATGAAACACTTGTAATCCTTGGTGCTGGCTTTTTGCAAGGAGTACCACTTGGAGAGACCTCTGAAATGCTCTGCGTGAACTCTTCAGGTTTAATTAGTGCCACTTGCTCTGACGTGCCAGAGACTTTCTCAGATGCATCCCTTTTAGTCAGCCACCCAGTCACCAAGTCCTGAGATTTTTCTTTCGAAAAAGCATCTATAAAACCCTGATTCATCTTCCTCATTCAACTGCTATCAGCTCTCATAAATAATCCTTGAATAGGTCATTGTCTTTCTACCTTTAATATTTGCCTGCACAGTCCATTCTCTACACTGATGCCATTATTATATTAAAATGAAAATCTAATTATATTACTCTTTAAACACTTTAATCTACCATGATTTAGACTATTACTCTTGCCTATTTCTGTACCTAAGTTCCACCTGTACAAATTTCCCTTGTAAGTCTCACCTGCTTCTAGAAGTGCTGGTCATGTTCCATTCTCTTGCACTCTGAGGAATTTATATTCTCTTTGGCTGAAATTCTCTTTCAACATCACTTATTTACCAACCATGTTAATTCAGGTTACCACCATCTCACTTCCCTTGGGAAGCTCCTGAGTCATGTCCTTATCTCTTTCTCTGTCTGTAATAATGGCACTTGGGTGTACTTCCCCCACCTAACTCAAAGTTCCTAATAACCAAGCTGTATCTGTAGTTAACATTGGTATTTGTGGTTTTATGAAACACATTATAGCTAATGTTGAATGGTGTTCAAAATCTAGAAGCCAGCAAACTAAACATATACAACTTAATGTTTCCTTAAGGCAAATTCTAAGCGGTCACAGTTCACTAATGAACAGCAACAAAGCTCAAACTGTGTATCTCAAATGTGGGTAAGAGAAACTTTACAACCTCATCAGTGTGTCAAATTCTAAGGATCCATGCCTAATGAATCTATTCTAGGATCTAGGCTATGAAACGTGATGCAGATTCACAAAAAATTTTGTACCTTTCAGATTTTATTTACTGTGTCAAATTCTTACACCAGGGAGACAATATGACGCTCACACATAAGAGTGCAAAAGTGAAAGAAACTGCTCAAAAGGAAAGAGTGACTGGGATGAGGGAAAGAAGAAGAGAAAGAAAGCAAGAAGAGAAAAAAAAAATATATACACAAGATAACTAAGATAATTGTATTACTAATTTCTATTGGTTTATTAAAAGGAAGAGTTAATATTTAATTGTTTGACCAATCTTTCATGCCTATATCTGGTAATCTGAGCAACTATTTTGAAGATAACAATATGTAATACAACAACCACTGTTAATTTCCTATCATCTTGTTTTGAAATTCTGTATAGTTTTTATTGTTTTTGTCTTTACTTTTGCTGTATTGTTTTTGTTCTTTTTAAAATTAAAAAGGAACATTCAAAAAAGTTTTGTTTTCTACACTAACTATTCCTATTGCTACAGCTAAATTTGGTAATTACTGACCACAAACAGGTTGATTATTTCTTTTTGGTATTGGTGATATCAAGCAAATTTTGAATATACCGTATAAAATAAACATTCACTTAATGTAGTTTATCTAAGTGATATGATGACCGCAACCACAGATAATGACAAAAGAAAATCTTTTGCCACCAGTGTATTAGAACATCCCACTTCAAAGGTTCTAAAATAATTTTAAGATTCCCTTGAATGTAGCAATCAATATACCTTGTAAAAGAGTGAGCTTAGAAATGATCCAGTAGATTGTTAGTTACACAATGTAATAGGAAAGTATTCCACTGAGGAAGAAGTAGAAGCATAACCATAAAACTTTATGAACATAACTAAATCTTTTACTTCATTTTAACTATTTCATAAATACCAAGAGAAACACTGGACACAGTCTGTGATAATCTATAGAAGTATTTACTTTTCCCAAAGGCCAACTTAAAAGTCTTCACTGTTGGTTTCTTCTAATTCTCCTTCACTGTTCTTCCAAATTTTCAGCTAGCAGATACTTTAAACTGACTGGACTGCCCTGTCTGGGAGTTTTTGTTCAATTTTCCTGTCAGTGGACATATGGTTTCCCCAGTTTTGAAGATTATCTTAGCTCGCTCATGTTTCAGATTTTCCATATGTGGAAAAGATATGAGAAATGCAGCACCAACTCTGGGTGGTAGAAGAACATCATGAGTCTAGTAGTGTTTTTCTTATTAAAATAATTTAATAACTATAGATACAGAATAAGACCATTTACTTTCATTTTAGCAGTGCTCTTTCATTACTGCACTAATCACCTTCTCTGTGACTCATCTGACATTATAGAGGCGCTACTAACATAAATGCTGCCTCTGTGCTCTACTAGTTTTTGGCTCTTGGAACATTGGCTGTTCCTGTGGATCTATTTTTGAGATAATAAATTCTGTTCTTCTGCCATCTTAAATCTATTGTCCAGCTTATATAGCGAATGGAATTTAAAAATTTTTATTATTGCACATTCTTAATTATTTTGCTTGTTGCTGAGACAAAATACCCAATACCCAAAGTGAAAGGAAGAAAGATTTATCATAGCTCACAGTTTTCAGCGCTTTCAGTTCAGAGTGGGCTGGCTCCAGGGCACGGTGGTGTGGAGAGAAAACAGTTCATAACAGACAGAAGGAAGGAAACCAGCTAAGTAGCAGAGAAGGAACGAACAGCAGGCGATGACAGCAGCTCTCTTTCTTTCCCTTAGATTCTACCCAGGTTACCTAAGCTTAGCACTCACAGCCAAGGTGGGCCTACTCAATATCCACACCCAGAACTATGCCAAACCCATCTGTGAACACATTTAGTAATCAAACACCCTTGATGACAGCATCACACACTTAATCCCAGAATCACAAAGTGAAACTGAGCGTCACACACTCTAGATCCAGCCACCTCTGAAAGGCTTCACCTATGACTGACTTCACGAGGCTCTAGGGGGACAACTAGATACAAATCATACCGTGCACTGTTCAATTCCCAAATTTCCACTTACGTGATTTTCTTCTCTTTACTAGAGATTTCCTTCCTAGCAAATCATTCATATCATATTTTCTCAGTACTCTAATCATAGTTCCCTTTAATTCTTTACACTTCCTCATAATAGGTTATCTCAAGTCTCTATCACTGAAATCTAATATCTGGGCCTAAGCAATAAGTTCTACTGAATTTTTAATTTTTCTTCTAGTATAGTTATGTTTTCCTTTTTTTCATATCTTATAATTTTTTTAAATAATAAGTGGTCCTTTTGTTAATACATTGTGACAACTCTGAATTCTAGGGGTTTTGTCTGTGTTATTATAATTGTTATTTTCTTATTTGATGATGAAGTCATCAATAGTTAATCTGCAGAACATTTCTACATATGGTATGCAGGAGCCATTATGTCTGTTTATTGTTATTTTTTCTTAGCTTTACTTTTTATTCTGGATTCTTAAGAATAGACAGTATCAGCATGTCTTAATAGTTAGCTGTTTGGTTAGAGGTTGTACTCAAATACCAGGAGCCAAGAGATCTGTGTGTGGGTCGGGGAGCATGTTTTTCTGGAAGCTCTCATTTCTTTCCTATGCATATGTATCAGTCAGGGTTTACTAGGGAAAGAGACATAGCACAAGATATACAAATGTATAGAAATTACAAGTTTGTTTTATAGTGGTCAGCCTCAAAGTTGGATGTCTGTACACTGGAGACAGAAGAGTCCGGGCCAAGGTCTGGAATTCACTGCAGTGTTCATACAAGTCCATATCAGGAGGCTGCTGGGTCTGTGATGGAATGCTGAAGAATCTGCAGTGAAGGCCCAAGAGTGTACACCAGAAGGATGAAGAGTCCCAGGCAGAAGCCAAACAGTTTGCACCAGAAGCCAGGAGGTGACCACCAAGCTGAAGGCAAAAACTGGAGCTCCTCTGAACATCAGCAATGAGTCCTTCCTCACTTCCCTTTTATTATCTGCAGCCTACCTGCCCTTAGGAGGGTGTCCTTTATACCCACACCATCTCAGTGCTCAACTATTGAACAGGCTCAAGATGAATACAAAGTAAGGACTTGGCTCCCTGCTCAGTCATACAATTAAGCTCCTAAACTTCTCAAGTTGACATAAAGAACCATGTGCTAGAGCAGGAAGAGCTTGTCCTTTTCATCCCAGGATATAGAACTGCTGAGTTATTTAGTTAAGCTTCTAGACTCCTCAAGTGGACACAATGTACCAACCATAACAGCATAGTTGACTAGATTCCTAGTCAACCAGGGATGTCTAGAGAACATGCCCCTTCTCATATCTCCTTTGTACTTTCACACAGCATTCCACTCAGTCAGAGATTTATAGACAGCGTATCTAATTCCTATATGAGTTTCATTTTAAGGAGGTCCTTGTTATAGTTCTGCTTATGTACTGGGTTCCTACTGGCTCTAAATGAATAAAAAATTCCTACCTTATAGCTATATTTATTCCCCACATTGCCAAGCAAGTTTTCTCTCTTTACCAACAAGACGAATTCTTGTGTCTCTGGTGTAAATCACAGCAGCCTCGTCCAGCAGCAAAGCTGCTGGGTGTCCTAGCCAGCCCCACCCTAGTAGAATCACAGCACAAACCAGGCCGAGAGGGAGGTGTGCAGCAGCCCCAAGCAGGAAGCCACAGACTCCCAGTGTTATTTTTCTAAGTTTTGAAATTTTTCAGGAATAACTATGTCTGAATTAATTGTTTAGTTTTGGCTGATTTTCAGAGCCCCCAAAATGTTTGTTCTGACAACTGAATCAAGTTTTATAAGCTTTTCATGGGAAACGGTTTGCCAACTTCTTGCCCTTTCTGGAAATCCTACTCTTTTTGGTTTTGATCTAATATCCAATTAAAGATGCCTCTGCTTGTCATATCTATTTACTCTTCTTTGTTTGATGGTAGTAACCTCATCCGCATCATTTTTTTCTTTTGTGACAATGATATTTTAAATATAGTTTAAATTTGAGTGACCCCTCTTATCCCTCCATTCATTATGCATCATTTTGGTTATTTTTCTCCAAAATGGTCTATCCATTTCTATTCATTCTTACTGCGGTCACTGCAATTCAAGTTATTGTTATGTCTGGATCATTGCAGTAATATATCTCTCTTGTAGTCGGAACTTCACCCAAAAAGCTCATTGTGGTGAGGGTGTGGTTGCCAGCTGATGGACTCATGGGAAGTGGCTGGGTCGTGAAGGTTCTGGGTCTGTCAAGCGGATTACTCTGCTCATGAGCTTGTGAGCCGAAAGAGCTTACTGGAAAGTAGAACTGACTGGGTAAGGTGGCTTTGAAGGATTCCACTCCTTACCTACCTCTTCTGCTATGGCTATTCCTATCTCCTTTTGTTTCTGGGCTGCCCTACCGTGGCCTGCTCTCCTCTACCACACCCTTCTGCCCTGGTACTTCTGACTCACCAGGACCTTGGAGCAGTAGAGCCAACATACCATGGCCTGAAATCTCTGAAGATATAAGCCAAAGTCACTTACAGGTGTATAGTACAAGAGTGTTAAGTATATTCCCAGTTATGGAATAGATATCCAGTTACCTTTAAACCACGAAGCAAATATTCTTGTATCTTACTTTTATGTGTAACTTTTTTATCAGTTCTTATTGTGTTTCATTTTTCCTTTGAGTAAAATCCAGATACATTTTATAAGTCCAGATATTCTCCGGGTAAAGTGTACTCCCTTGATTTCCTCTCATCCCACCTTCCTTATTGGCTCAGCCTGACCACACTCAGCTCAGTAACTTTGCCAAACTTTGTCCCTCCTCAGGGTCGCTGGCATAGTTCTCTCTGCATGAACTACTTTCCTTCTCTTCCTCACACACCTGGCCTGTTTTCATTCTTTGTGAATGCACTGCAGCATCAGTTCCTCCGGAAGGATTGCTCTTACAATTTTGTGTAATTTACAACTGTACATACCTTAACTCATTACACACTAGTATATTTCTCAGGTCATTTACTTCACGATTTATTATAATTGGCAAATATGTTATTTTTCACTTACTTTGTTACTACTTCTTCTAGTCACAAGCTAGGAAGGAAAAAATCTGCTTTAAGAAAAGCTGGCTTCCTCAATATTTTTGATAGTACAAGTGCCTCCCCTTATTTAAAATTAGTAAATTAAGTGAAAAAGAAAACACATCACTCTCAAATTGTATTGTTGATAAACTTTAGATGAGGAATGCTAAAGTTAAAAATTTAACTAAGAATAAGCATAAAGTCTCAGGAATTTTTCTTGTTTCTCATAAGGTGGCTTTATTTTGTACAAATAAGGTATTAAAGTGATGATTTTGTACATTTGTACAAATAAAATATTAAACCAGAATCTATTAATAAAAGAACTTCAAAATGAGACAACAGGAACAAGTAATTGTTTTATATCTTATTCTTTTATTTAAACAAGGTGAATAACAATATAGTTTAAATTAACTGTGAAATGGGAATTATATATGCGTGCAAGTAAAATATTGTTTTAAACTCAAGATACTAATAAAATGAATGCAGATGTATTTCTGCAAGGAAAACGCATTTATGTCACATAACTACTATATGTGAAATAAAGTACTCATTAATGTTGTTCGTCCCTTGAAAACCAAAGGAAAACAGAAATGGCTCAGTAAATCTTCAAGGCTTGTAATTATGCCACTTTTTTCTAAGGAAGTTTAGGTATTTCCATCAGCTATTTTTTTCTCTTGCCTCTTGAAAAAGTTTCCAACTAGACACGTTTAAAAATCTTGGTTTCTAAGGAGAGAAAAATATGAAGCTGCCATATAGTGACTACTAATTCATTTAATCTATAAATCAGCTGGAAGAGAAAATAATACATATCATTTCTACAGCTTACAACTTCCATAAATAAAAAATTCATTTGCTGATACTGACACCCTGAGTTTCTAGCATGGTAGTGAGCCCTCTTCGTGTCACTAGCTCTTTATGAGTAAAGGGGAGATTAAAGCCCACACACTTGATAGATCTGCTGTGGTCTTCTTTTCCTCTTGGCTTCTGAAATGAAATAAGAGTTCAATAAAGCGGTGCACTACCAGTCTTTTGTTCAGATGCGTACAGTATATCTTTGGGTATGTACAGCGTATTTATTTCCTCCAAATGTTTTATCGACCTTGGTGCTTGCGAGATGAAAAAACAAAAAGAGTAGCCCTGATGTGCTGACATATTTACAGTGGGACTTAAGAAGTATAAAGTTTATTGGATGTTATTATCAAAAATAACAGTTAATCCCATTGCAAATTTTTCATTGCTACAACTGGACTGATTAGAATCAGAAAACATTCAGGTGCTTTTTACAAAGAAAAATAATTAAAAGTGTAAGAGACACGTAGGCTTGGGGGTTTAATTCCAAGCAGTCCTTCTTCTGATATTTGAACTTGGATCTTATCCAGGTTTCTCCCTGTCTCATTTTAAATCAGCATTATATATTGCTATAGCAGTCATGCAAATTAACATGTTCGTAAGAGTTCAGGGTATTCTACCAAGCCTATGAGAGTGAAATACAATGGTACAGTCTTTGATTTTTCTTTTTCTTATATTTTAATTTTTTTTTAAAATTTAAAATGTGATTTGCAAGGAAGACACAATCTGGGTTCATTTCTGATAATGTTTTTATGTATTTTTAATATAATGAAACAGAAAACTAGAGCTACTTTCAGAACAGGGAAAGAGATTTGATAGGACAATGGTAGGTGTAACATTAGGACTCTTCCTACTATACAAACAGAAATTTAATGAACTTCGGTATGAAAACATAACTTACCAGTATTTTTACTGGTGGTTGAGAAAATAGCTGACTTCATACAAGCTTAATTCTAGTGTGTTGATCTGCTTGGGCTACCAAAAGAGAATATTTTAAACTGTGTAAGTTACAAAGAGAAGAAATGTATTGCTTTTCAGTTCTGGGGGCTGAGAAGTACAAAGTCAGGTGGCAGAAGAATCAGTGTTTGGTGAGAGCCTGTTTGTAAGGACTGTACCTTTAGTGTGTTTTCATATGATAGAAAGTGCAAGTAGCTTCTCTCAGACCTCTTTTATCAGACAGCTCACCCCATTCGTGACTTAGTTGTCTCCCAGAGACCCTAGCTCTTAAAGCCACCACCAGGACAGGCTAAGTTTCAGTGCATGAATTTGGGAGACCCATGGACACAGCAAGCAGTCCCCATCTAGCAGTCAGGAAAAGATTCTACCCCATAGAGCTGTGAGGAACATCTGCTGTGCATAAACTACCTTGGGGGCTGGTGATACAGCCCAGTGGAATAAGCATCTTGCCTGGCAAGCATAAGGTCCTGAGTTTGGTCCTCAGTATTACCAAAAAAACCACAAAAACCCAAAAAATATAAACTCCCTAACTTCTGGTATTAAGCAAGTTCATCTCTGTCTTTCATGCTGCAGATAAACACTCATGATATAGCAGAGAAGCTGGTACTTAGAGATATCGACTCACATTCTGCCTATTCTATGATCCAGAAGAAAAAGTGTGTCTTTAATAAGTCATTCGTGACAAACTACTCATTGCCTACCTGTTTTGAGCCAGACCTTTCATGAAGATTACACCTCATTGGGAAGAAAAATAGATAACTGGGCAACCTAATCTCCCTCTTCTTTCTCTAGAAATGTACCTTCAGTGCTCCTGAAGATCTTTGAGAGTCCTGCCTACTAATCTGCCTGTCATTTCTTATGTTACAAAACCAAAGCCAGTGATGCAATGGCAGATGGAAATAGGTCAGATGCCATAATAAGGACAAATTCTAAGCCGAGAAAAGCACTGATCAGATTTTTTCCTTAAAGATACCAGAAGAAATGTAGAATTGCCTGGACCTCAATGTTAACCTGGTGATGTTCATTTCAGACTTGTGATGTACAGAATTGTAAGACAGCAAATTTTGTTTTCCAGTACACAGTAAGTTTCCATAATTGCTTTTAACAGAAATAGGAAACTAATATACCTTTAATATGCTATCATTGCTGGCAGCATGTGTATCTTTATTAACCATGCTTTCCCCTTCACTTCTAATTCTTTACTGATGTCTCTTATAGAAATATGTCTTTTCCATGACAATGCACTTATTATAAACCAAACTTTCTTTTCCCATATTGAACTTGACATATCTAGCAGTGGCAGGAGGCCAGGATGTGGCTAAGACTAGATGGGAAAGTAGGTGAGACCTCTAAACTATAAAATCCCAGTACACAGGATCAGAAAAGTTCCCAAAACCCTGCACATGGAATTCTCACAACTCCAATAGGTTTGACAGGTTGGCCCTAGAGCTGACGCCTGCCTAGGGGTCGAAAATACCCAAAAGACGGTAGCCGTGGATCTCTCCACTGTAGAGACTCTTCACGGTAGCTCTCTCTCATGCCGCAGCATATACTTCCTTTTCCTGCTTCTACTCTGCCCAAACTTGCTCTTCAGAACCCTTTTCCCCGACCTTTAATAAATATAAGACTTTGCCACTGTTTGTCCTTGTCTTGACCAATTCTTTCTCCAGGACAGAACGAACATAGAAAGCATCTGCAGAAGACTCTAGCATCCCCCAAACCTAGTGAAAAGGGAAACATTATTAACAACCCTAGACATATCACTTAAGGATTAATGGTCAACATTAACATTTTTATTCAAAAAGAAAGGTTTTTTGTTTTTTCTTTTGTT